>JAJFDK010000070.1:0-157315 GCA_028637775.1 Xylariaceae sp. X167
TACTTGGAAAGCTCCCCGAATTCGGGGGAGCGCAGGAATAGACACGCAGAGTTCCACTTTACTCTACTATCCAACACTCGGCACCTGCTTCGACGGGTACGAGTAAAGTCGCATTCCGCGGCCGGAACGACTTTCACTTCACACCCAACGTCCCACGTCCCATGTCATAGGGCGGGCCACACACGAGCCGTTCCTATTTCGCAGGCACCGCGGCACCGGAGATGTTTTGTTATGTGCTGCAGCCCAGCAGCAGCTGAACATTCTGCACATATGCCGTATGTAACGACAGCTGCCGATCGGTGGGCACGCAGCAGCAGCAGATTCTAGAAGATACCTATTTCGGTACAGATCGCGCGCATTCTCGCGAATCGCAAGCCTGCGTTCGATTGTCGCATCGTATTAAAAAGGATTTCCGGCTTACTGTGCGGGCAAAGCCTGGACGATCGAATGGGTAGGTTCCCGTCCAATCATCGGCGCACACTCCCTCTCTTACTACACCAATTCGCGTGGCGAGGATAGCGCCGGAAAAAGAAGCTTGGTTTTCTACGTAGAGGTTATTGATGGTGTTATTTTGATCCGTTTTGTTGCTGTCAAGTTTCAACTTCTGGACAGGCAGATTCGGATCATATGGCTAGATTGATATGCGTTGTGGAGGGCTGATATCGATACTGAGTCTCGGTCTGTTGTCTTAGACATGCTCTTCACCAGACATGCCGCCTTATGTTGCATCCCTTGCTTCGAACATCTCTCGAGTCTTGACATGGTGATACTACGTAGTAGCGATGCAAACAAGAACCCCCACGCAACACCATCTAGTTCGGAGATACTACGAATTAGAGAGTAGTCAACTCGGAACTCTCTAGCCTCTCATAATATATATTGCTCATCATTTGAACATGACATCATGTGTCTTCGCTCTAGTTATTCACGGATTACCTCCTTCCTGTTACTCGTATTTGTAGGTAGGTAGGTATGGATCGGGATCATCCACCTTGAGGGACACCTAACCCAGATCCGACCCCTTCGCCTCCTTAATACGGATTACTTCAAGCTTCCCTGCATTGAAACTTGATACTATTCTGGGAATAGATAAATAATCATCATCACACCAATCAACGTCTAATGATCCTTTCTGCTTTGGCGATCATTATTGTATTCGTTATTGTTAAAGTATTATATACATATCGCAGCCTGTCATGCTTCCAGCTTCGAGTCAAGTTACATATGAGACATCGTCCCGCTTGCTCAATTCATAAGCGGGATAGCCGACATTGCCGCGAGACTACGGCCCGTGGCGCCAGCCGCGGCGGCCAGACTCAAAAGAGCCTTAGTAGTCGCGGTTGGAGCCGTAGGAGTCGTTGTCACGGGATCCGTAGGAATCGTCATTACCGCGACGGCCAAAGCTCGACTCGTTGTCGTCTCTGCGGGAAGAGCCGTAGGAGTCATTGTCGTTGTTGGAACCGTAGGAGTCCTTGTTTCTGGATCCATACGAGTCGTCGTTGCTGGAACCGTAGGAGTCCTTGTTGCGCGAGCCGTATGAGTCGTCGTTGTCGCTAGAGCCGTAGGAGCTCTTGTTGCTGGAACCATACGAGTCGTTGTTGCTGGATCCATAAGAATCGTTGTTGCCAGAGCCGTAAGAGTCCTTGTTTCTTGAACCGTAGGAGTCGTTGTCGTCGCTGGAGCCGTAAGAGTCCTTCTTTCTTGAGCCATAGGAGTCATCGTCGTTCGATGATCCGTATGAGTCGCTCTTCTTGGATCCGTAAGAGTTGTCATCGTCGTTGCGAGATCCATAAGAGTCGTTCTTCTTAGATCCGTAGGAGTCGTCATCATCGCGAGACGATCCGTAGGAATCGTGCTTCTTGGAGCCATAGGAGTCATCGTCGTTTGATGATCCGTATGAGTCGCTCTTCTTGGATCCATAGGAGTCATCGTCGTTGCGAGATGAACCATAAGAGTTCTCACTCTTTCTGGAGCCGTAAGAGTCGTCATCGTCCTTGCGAGAAGAGCCGTACGAATCGTTGTCATCACGGGACGATCCGTAGGAGTCGTTCTTCTTAGATCCGTAAGAGTCATCGTCGTTGTTGCTGGAGCCATAAGAGTCCTTGTTTCTGGAGCCGTATGAGTCGTTGTCATCGCGAGATGATCCATAAGAGTCGCTCTTCTTGGAGCCATAGGAGTCATCGTCATCACCACCGCGGCGGTTGGAAGAGCCGTAGCTGTCTCTCTCCGAGTTGTCATTG
Source organism: Xylariaceae sp. X167 (assembly GCA_028637775.1). NCBI lineage: Eukaryota > Fungi > Ascomycota > Sordariomycetes > Xylariales > Xylariaceae > Xylariaceae sp. X167. The sequence continues at coordinate 2,241 of JAJFDK010000070.1, forward strand.
TCTCGGCCACCGAAGCCGAACGAGTCGTTGTCCCGTCGGCCAGAGCCGTAGCTCTACGCGTTGTCAGTGAGACAGTTTCACACACAAGTGCCGCAGGAAAGGGGTCAACTTACGGAGTCGTCGTTGTTGTCGTAGTAAGACATGGTGATGTGAAGTGGTTTTCTCGGAGAGAATGTGATATCAGGGTGAGATTAAGCTGTTCTGTATTGCTGGAGGAAAGTGATCATGAGCTGCTCCCAGACAGAGGAGGGACAGCTCTAGATATAGGTAGAGCAAGCTCCTCAGCTTAAGGACAGCTAACCCCCTTCCCCTCCTCGCCATCTTCCCCTAGCAGCTCGGGCCGGATCTCGATCAATGCGAACAGGGGTAGCTTCGAAGCGAAGAAACCACTCCGGCTGCCTCTGAAGCCCACGATCATCGGCGAGATCGACGGAAGCGGGCCCTAAATGCACGTCATCCCATGGCTTGCGATGCCTAGGTCCCAACGGCACCTACACTAGGTAGGGCTATGTTAACTAGACCGAGCCGGCGCTGTACAAGCTGAGAGATGTATACTGCCTATCCAGGCATGGTACACCTCGTTGTAAGCACGAAATACTGACTATTGGGGTTAATGTGCTGGTCAACTGAGGATTTCCGTAGATACGGAAAGGTTGCCGCTTTTCGGCTGTCTGCGGGCCTGGCCTGGGCTTGCACGACTCAGCTGAAAAGCTAGACCACTTACCAACTTCGTCCTATCCATAGCACTATTATTGTGCAGGATTCAGAAGTTACACCTGCCCAATCGCCACTGTGAGGGGTGAACGTCTAGCGTCAATTCCAACAAGCAAGAGGCTGTTTGGGCGCAGCGCCGTTCTGGAAACGACTCGCCGGACTCGGAGCATGATATTCCGTTGGTGGTTAGATCAATGCAGAGTCGCCATGATGCTATCCATCATGGCGCAGTCGAGGGGAAAAGACGGGGTAGGGTCCGGTTGACCCCCATCATCCATGTGTTCAGATGTCAGACTTCGGATTTCTCAACATCGTGTTCAGACATCATCATTCTCATCACGATCAAGATCCCTTGCTCACTAATCTTATGTTGTAGATAGGTAGTAGGTATTCCGTAGTTCAGAATCTTAGGAATCTCAGCTGAACGAGAACCAACATACATAACAGTTGCGCAACACCTAGGCAAACCATACGAGTTCATGGCTTGATGCGTGTTGCTCTCCCATGACGTTGCGAGCTACCCAAGCCACCAATGTCGCATAAAGAAAGAAGCACGAAGCAAACTAGTGGATGAGGTGCATGGAGTCAACTCTGGAGTGGAGTTTGGCCTCCACCCAGCTGAGGCTTTTGAGCACAACGGAAGGATCATGATTTGAGTGCTCTATTGAATGTTGGTGACGAGAGGGTGACATTTTTGGAGGCCTCGTCTAATCGAAGCCCTGCTTCTGAGGTCGCATGCGAATTTATTGTTTTTTTTTCTTGTTTATTTCAATGTCTTTGGATCATGCATCGTAATGTGTAAGCTCTAGCTCTGCGGTTGAATAATCTGGAGAGGCGCAAAGACACTCTCCCCAAGCCATGATCTCCTGATTGCTGCTGAAAGCTAGCACCCGCGTCTATGTAAAGGCAATAATACCACATACTCGCCCAATCGAGGCTTCGTTCAGATTCGTAACGCCGCAAGCATGCGTATCTATCGATAATCGCCGATCGGAGTATTTGGAATTCGGTTTTTTGGCTGAGTCGCAATGCATCGCAACATCCTGATCTATCGGGGTATACACGGGCTTTGAATAAAGTGTGGCCCACAGGTGACGTCCAGAAATGCGGGCCATCGGCCCGGGACGAGGTCGGCCACATGATGGAAATAGTTAAGACACAGAAAGTGTCTTTCTAGGTGATACTCAAGTAGTATCCATCATATCATGATTGAGATAGATCTATACCACTGGACTTGGCTACGCCGTTAGTTGGGCCTACGGGCACGGCGATGGTTTCGTTCCGGGCTTTTTGTGTGAGCGCAACAATCTCCTGCAGCATAAGCTCCCGAGTAGAACGGGTCAGCTCGTCGACATCTTCGGTCGTCAGTCCGGTAGTTGGGATGGGCTCCAGAACTATGCTTGTGTCAGTCATTGTCTTCCTGTCCAGTAAGGCGCGCATATCCTACCTTTGACCGGGATCTTGCCCCCGTTGAAGATGAGGCTCTTGATGTACAGAACGTGAGAATAGTTTGCTGCCACCACGGGAACTATAGGCACACCGGCCTGCACAGCAAGGTGGAAGGCTCCCTTCTTGAATGGCAATAGACCGGGCTCCTTGGCGTAGCTTCGAGTGCCTTCCGGGAACATGTAGACGCTCTGCTTCCGCCTCTTGATCTCCTCGGCAGCACCAGCCATTGCCTCTCTCGCATTCTTAGAGTTCGATCTGTCGATGAAAACAGTACCACTCAGGGACATGAACTGGCCGAGGAACGGCACGTTTTTTAAGTTCTTCTTTGCCGTTACGCTGCAGTACTTGGGAAATATGCATCCAAGCATGAGAACATCAAGCTCGGTCTGGTGGTTGCCGATGAAGACGGCCGGGCGAATCGTTTCTAGATACTTGTTCGGGTCTTCGACCTCGAAAGAGACGCCCGTAGTGAGGGCCATGGTATATTTAAAGGCACGGCCGGCGGTCCATTGAGCCATCTGCTCATATCCAACGATTCGCAGGATGATCGAGGCTATGGCGCCGTAAATGGCGCATGTTAAGAGCGAAACATACGAAGCGAGAACACGAGCGACGAAGGCCACTGTCGTGCCAAAGGGCACGACAGCAGCGACCATGTAGATCGTGTGCAGAACCATGAGGACACCGGTAGAACCCACGGTCAGGTAATAGGACCAATTCGATATAAACGACATCTTTATCGTCCCATCACAAGGAACTCGAGGCGACTACGGGCGATCCTGGACGCCTCAGATTGGCGAGTGCTGAACGCTCGAGTCTTTCGATCGTGAAAATGCGCGTCGCGGGGTCGCAGCTGCGATTGCGGCAGTTTGTTGGGAAGAGAGAGAAAACACCTCGGGCTTGCCCGCACAAAGCCGCGTTCAACCAGAGTGAAAGAATAGAGAACGAGAAGAAACGGACTGCAAAAAGAGGGGAAAGAGACGGCAGGTATGTAAAATGGGTAGGTCTCGCGTTAGGTGCTCGGTTCAAGTCAGTCAGTGTCTCAAGATCGAAATTGAAAAATGATGACAGATGCGCCTAAGCCCAAAAAGCAAAGGACGAAGTCATGTACGCGTGCCACCTTCCGTGGGGCATGGCTGTCAGCTGTGGCCACGGGTCCCGCACCAGAATAACAGGTGGGAATCCACGGGTGGGGCTGAGCACGCCTCAACGACCTGATTCGCCCAGCAACTGAGATCGCACCTGCCCAGGGTCTTTCCCTACCCCATCATAGCTGTTTGTTGAGCCAATCAGCGACTCCTATGTGGAGCGCTGTATGGGTCCCAAGCTCGTCATCCTGGTCGACCCCCGCAAAATGCGATGCAGACGTTTCAAACACCACGGCTTTAAAAGGCTTTAAAATCGCGATGGTGACAACATCCTGTCTCGGTGGTCTCACTTGTTCATATGACACGATTTCGATATTACCTACAGCGATTTTGCTTCATTCAGTCACTGGTATTAGCTATGTACCTAGCTAGTAGCGACATTGAACTCTTACAACTCCTTGAGCTACCTATGACCCGTGGTAGCTATTACCTGTTAAGCAGATCCAGTACGCATCTTACTCTCTCTCAGACCTGATCGTCCATCCCGTTACGGACCTGTTCCGTAGAAAAAAGCAAAGAAATCTCTTCCTCACACCAAACTTGCAAAGCTCCTGGACTCCTAAACCATCATGAATGCCCTGACTTAAAAGGCGACATTCTGGGCAATGGCAATGGCAACTGCCACCAACATCGCAACACAGGTGACGGAGGCGCTTCCGTCCGCGCCCCAGTCCCAGGCGTTCAGCGAATTACCCTCGGAACTGAAAGGAGGTCGCACGTCGGTTGGCTGGACGACGTCGGAGCTGAAAGAGCTTTGAATGACGGAAACCGAAGTGTTTGTGCCGATGATAGGGGTCGCGGTCGACTCAGAGGTGACAGGACCAGAATAGGTGCTCCAAACCATACTCTCACTGACGGGGAACGGAGTGTGAGTTGCGGGCAGGGAGATGGGTTCCATAGGCAAGGTGAGAGTATACAGCGTGCCGTACGTGTAGACTGTGGTGTAGCTAGGTCCAATTGCCATGGTCGTGACCACGGTGGTCGTGATAACCGTGACAGATGAGGCCAAGGAGTGGACAGGAGTACTACCAGGGGTCATGACGGGGCTTGTCGACTCTGTGGTCGTCACATTGGCAGGTTCAGGGATCACGGTATGCATGATCGTAACGGTGACAAGCTCAGAGGTCGAGGCCTCGGGGGTGGACGTAATAGCACTGATGGGGCCAGTTGCTGTCTCCGTCTCCGTAACCGTGATAGTGACAGGCTCTGGAGTCACGACGCTGACAATAGAAACTGAAGTACCAATCGTGGCGGTCTGAGTCTCGGTAGAGGACTGGTAAACGTAAACGGTGACTGTCTCAGTACCAGCCATTGTGCACATGTCAGTCATAGCGCCATCAGGAACTGGAGTCTCCATCGATGACGAGATCGTCATGGTGGTAAACTGGGTGGTCGTAACAAGAGGTGTGACCGTGACAATCTCGGTGCTCATCTCGGAATCGGCTGTGGTCGTGGGTGCAACCAGAGAGGACGTAGCAGTCAACGTCCAACTCAACTCCTGCGTAGCATCACCGTAACCGCCAGAGACAGTCAACTCAGAGTCCGGCAGGGTGCTGGTCTCGGATGCCGGGGTCTCAAGAGAAGAGGAGACGTCGGTGCTATTGTCGCATTAGTAACTCTGTAAACCACTAATGAGTTGAATCTATATGGGTGGTACTCACCTGATCACAGAGACTGGCAGGACATCCGTAGAGACAGTGACAATGGTGTAGCTGTTGTTACCCATGACGGATGGAGCATGCTGACCAGCGGTAACAATGGCAGTGGCAGTGGGGGTCAAGGTGACGGACAAGTTGGCGGAAGAAAGGCAAGGATCAACCGTGGCGGTGACGGCATCGGACTCAGTAACGGTAACAGTGCCATTGGGGAATGGTGCGAGAAATCCGTAGCGGCCGGGGCGGCCTCCTTTCTCGCCAAAGTTGCGACCGACAAGGTCAGAAGTCTCCTGGTTAGTGGCACTAGACTCTAAAGAAGATGAAGGTTAGCATTGAATTGACCTGTTATGATGCTGTAACTTACCATAGTTGAGGATGGCGTCCTTGATGAACACGCCAAAGAGGGCGATGCTGCCGAGTCCAACGGCAACGAGTGCTGCAGTGATCATCCACTTCTTGCCTGCACATGAGTAGTCTCGTAGTTAGAGATGGATGGCTTTCAGAATGGCAGTCTGATGAGAATTGTGCTTACGGCGATGGCCAGAGGAAGACTGCTGCTGAACAGCAGCCTCCTGGGAGGCCTGGTGCTTCTTGTTGAAGAACATGTTGCGCATGGCGTTCGGAGATGCCTGAGTAGGATCTGTGTCCGTGTAACTTTCCAGTCAGCCGACGTGAAGAATAACAACGAGGGATAGTCTGGGAAACAGGCGCATGCGCCAACAGTAGTGTTGCTGGCAGGAGAGTAGTAGAGGTGCCAAGGGATTGGTTTGGGGAGGACGAAGTTGGGAATTGATGGATGCGATGGAGGTGAGTGACTGAAGAGGCGATAAATGAAGTGCTTACCTCACTAGGCGTTCGATAAGTAGTCGCAGATGGCTTGCTGAATTGAAGGTCAGTCCAAGATGCGAACACATCACGGCGCGAATTGACGGCGGCAGTGTACCAAGGTGGGATTCGACAAGCGCAAATGAAACTTGCAGGCGCCGATGAGGTTGCGAGTATGGAAGATGATGAATTGGCGGAAGAGGGAAGCAATCAACTTACTCTGAGGTTGCGATGACTAGTCGTTGGTGACGCAGATCCCAGGGAGTTGTCGGTGGTGGCTTAGGATTGCTTCGTAACGAGAGAGGTGGATGAATAGAGGATTAAAAACGAACGTGGAAAATTGGACGGGGAGAAAACAGATAGGTAGGGAATGATGTAGTGGAGAGGGAGAGAGAGAGAAACCTATGGAGGGCGGGTGATTGTATTGAAGTAGGAGGACTACCTGATGATCGAGTTATGAAAGTGGTCCGTGGGTATTGTGCGTGTTGTAAATGGAAGGAGCAGGTCTCTGATGGTGCAAATGGTGCTCATTAATGTATTGGAAGCAGGTGATTGAGGATTTTATTCGACTTGAGTGATCATTTTGTGCAGATATGGATCGGATGGATAGGAGATGGGGCGGTAGAGGAGCTGGTGATCGATTCCAACAGCAACTGCCACAAGTCGTACAGCTGACAACCCAAGGATCGGTTGACACCAGATCACTGCACGGATATTCCATGATGTCCCCAGTTCCAGCTTTTACCTACTATTCTCGAAATAGTTGGACAATCACATGCCAGCATGCCCATATCTCTTCCAACCTACGAAGTCACTGAGATAGCACCCGTACCCAGTCACTTCGGACTAGTGCCCAAAAGTTGCAGCTTCCGTATAATAAGCACAGAGTCCAGATTATTAGTCGTTTAGTAGACCAACAAAGACGATATGATGGAGTCCTGCATTCGACATTTGGCAGATTGAGGCTCTTGTCAACTGCCCGCATCGACTGACACGGCGTCGACCTGCCCACCCTTCGAGCTCTTCATCAATTCGCGCTATCTACGGGCAATTGGATAGTGGCATTAGCTCTTCGCTAAGATCCAACCGGCCAAGATGTGGTACGGCAAACTTATCAAGGGAGGACGTATTAACAACCACGGTCTGACTTCGTTGCCGGCCCTGTTAGATACCAGCAACTATCATTATTCAGATATGTGCAGAATAAATATTCCAAAAGATACCCAGATGCCTGAAATGTATGAATTAATTGTTTAAATCGCATGAATTGCATGTCTATCTGCGTAGAATGCGCCGATAGAGTGACTCCCACCAACACCTGATGCCATTCTGCGGCGGCTTCTGAAGAGATGAAGTTGAAGTTGATCTTCCAAGATGGGCTTCCGGTTGGGCTGCGGGCTAGCCTGAAATGCGCTAGCCTGATCGCTACTAGCGTCGACGTTGTGCATGCGCTAATGCGCGGGTAGGCGAATTGAGCCAATCAAGCGCTCGATTCGTGCTGGCCCAAGCTCCTTGTATACCATTAGATAGGTACTGCTTCGATACGTGCTTCTGTAATTAGATACTTGTGGTTAGCTACAGATCTTGAATCATCCACCTATCACGGGACAGACAAGACACCCCAGAGGTACTGTAGGGTAGCTGCTAGGTGCACCCAAGTACCTGCTTTGGGGTAGGTACACAGACCCAAGCGCGCATCTGATTTGACGGGAGTTGTCTGCGACAACTTTCCAGTCGCGTAGCACTCGCCTAAAAAAGACAAGAGCCGTAAACCGTAGACAACATCGTAATGGTCGTCACGTCCTCACTACCTATTCCACGCCCCTTCCCGACTTACCACATCAGTCGACGCCCGCGCATTTCCACGACCTAAAATCCAAACCGCTAACCACATCCTCAGCCTTACCACATCATCGTGTCTGTCTTAACACCTTTAGTCTGCACTGCATCCATCAATCAATCGGGTTATCGGCACCAACCTACTGGATCCCCTCGAGCCCCGCCTCGGCTTGCACCAAACATTGAAGCAACGCATTCAATACTCGCCATCTTTATCGCATTAACATCCCTACAAAGCCAGAGAGCCGTCATTCAATAGGTGAGGCTCGCCATGGCGCGACATAGGGAACAGCCTGTGGAGGAGGAGGACCAGGAGATGGAGGATGAGTTGGTGGCGCTTCAGTTCAACGAGGCCTTGTCATGGCGTGCCGGAAAACCGATCGCGACCGGCGAGCTCTTGCGTCGTCTGGAGAAACTCTCCCAGGAATTGGCGGACATGGACCAGGAAACCGTCCATAAGGAGTCGCTGCATGGCGTGGCCAAGGACCTGGCATCCCATAACCTATTGGCGCACAAGGAGTCGGGCGTGAAAGCATATACTGCGTCGTGTTTAGTGGACGTCCTCAAGCTATGCGCGCCCGAGGCGCCGTTCACTCCCAAGCAGCTCAAGGTAGGTCCCGCGCATCTATACTGCACAGTTCTGAACCGCTTCTGACGTTTATTGTTCACACCAGGAAATCTTCACTTTCCTCGTGAAGGTCATACTTCCGGCACTCTGGAATCCATCGCATGCATATAACGCTCAACACAAATACGTTCTCGCCTCACTTGCCGATGTCAAGAGTATTCTCTTGATAAATGATGTGACCAATTCAGAGGAGCTCTTGCTTGAGCTCTTCTCCACGTTCTTCGACGGTATTTCGGGGTCCTTCACGAACGCCTCGGGTGAACAGGTAGCAAAGGATGTTGAATTTCACATGACAGAAGTTATGGTGACCTTGGTTGACGAAAGTACTTCTTTGCCACCTTCTGTGTTGGATGTTATAATGGCTCAATTCCTGCGCGCCGTGCCCCGTGGAGGTCACAAGGAGAAGTCGGACTCTAGCCGAACCCAAACGACGTTGTTGCCCAAGGAAGAGCCGGAGGCCTATGTCATGGCAAAAACTGTTTGCAACTCGTGCCCTGACCGGATGGCGCGCTACGTGGGGCAGTACTTCAGCGACGTGATTATGGACGTGTCTGGAAAAGGCGGACATGCCAATGGCCACAAAGATGACGAGCAGTCAGATGATGAAGGGGCACCTTCTGGACCTTCAGAAGCCGACTTCAAGGAGCTACGAAAAGCCCATCAACTTCTGCGTGAGCTCTGGCGAGCAGCTCCGACAGTTCTTTCTAATGTAATCCCCCAGGTCGATGCCGAATTATCCGCCGACAATGTGTCTCTGCGTTTGCTAGCCACGGAAACATTAGGCGACATGATATCAGGAATTGGAGCCGCTGGTCCTCCGCCATCTCCTATCTTAGACCCAGCGGCCTATCCTCCGCTAAAACTTAGCGATGAGGTACCAGAGAGTCCTAACGCAAGCATATTAACTACCCCAATATCACCGCTCTCCTTCGCGCAAACACACCCTCAAGCATTCCAGAATTTCATCGGTCGAAAGAATGATAAATCGCCCCTGATCCGTGCCGCTTGGACAGCTGCCGTGGGTTATATCGTATCAACGTCAGCGGGTGGCATTGGACTTAGCCGAGAGGATGAATCCGTTTTTATTGCTGGCTTGCGGGATAAGCTGACTGACAACGACGAGAAAGTGCGTTTGGCTGCCGTTACCGCGATCGAAGTTTTCAGCTTTCGCGACATTGTCATGAAACTAGCGGCAGCCGGCGGTGTCACTAAAGAGGGTTCAGTATTGTTTACGCTCGCAGATCGGTGTCGTGACAAGAGATCTTCTGTACGTGTGGAGGCCATGGCGCTTTTGGGAAAGCTGTGGGGTGTTGCCAGCGGTGAGATTGCGGCTGGTCAAGAAGCCGTTGTAGCGGCTTTGTCCGGCATTCCTTCCCGAATCTTCAACACGTTCTATGCCAACGATCTCGAGCTCAACGTTCTTCTGGATCGGGTTATCTTCGAGCACCTCGTGCCTCTTTCCTTCCCACCTCCATCGAAATCTAAGGGACCCAAATCATCCAACAGCCAGTCTCAATCGCTGTCGACATCAGAGTCGAGTTTTGACCAAGACAGGATCCGCGCCGAGCGTGTACTATTGCTGGTAAAGGACATGGACAACAATGCACGGAAAGCTTTCAATGCTCTACTGGCCCGGCAACCACAATTTTGCAAGGTTATGGAGAATGTGGTCGCCCAGTGCGACGCGTACAATGGAGGAAATCCAACAGGGAATGTGGAGGTGATCAAGCAAAATCTCAAGAAAATAGCTCTATACCTTGGTCAATTCCTCCCTGATCCTGTCAAAGTCGATGCAGATTTGCATAACTTCGCCGATTGGCACGATCGTCGAACTTATCAGCTGATCAAATTTGCCGTGTCCCCTGAGAGCGATTTCAAGACAACGCGCGGCGCAATTAAAGAAATCATGAAGAGAATTCAAGGGGCGCAGAAGTCGCAGATTCTTGACACACTTTTACCACTTCTTTATCGTTCTGCATATATTCTATGCAACAAGAGCCATCTCTCTACCTTTATGGACTGCTCCAAGAGCGACAAGGATGGTCTTGGGCCTGCCGCCCAGGAGATAACAACGGAAATATCGCAACACAACCCAGGTCTCTTCAAAACCTACTTTGGACAGATCTGTAAAGACTTGGTGGACTCTGCACCGGAACCTAACAAGACGGGCAGCGTAGCCATGGTCGAGACTCTCAAGGCATGTGCTTCTTACGCGAGAAAATATCCAACCGAGCTGCCCGCCGATCGAAAGTTCATGCAGGCGTTAATCAATTTCGCATTATTCGGGCAACCAGCAAAGTCCGCCAAGTATGCCGTCAATGTGCTACTGGCCCGAAATGATCAGAAGAGTGTCGTGTCGGCCACTGATCTCTTGCAAAAAGCGATGAAGGACTGGGTTTACGGCAGCCCTTACTTCCTTAACAAGCTCATCGCCATCGGCCAGTTGGAGCTTCTGGCGTCAAAGATTACAGCTGATGCCAATGATGAAATCATTGACATGGCGCTGAAAAACGTACTCTTCCAAGTTCGCACAGATGCGAAAGACTCCGACCCGGATTGGGTTTCCGACGCAGATATGGACGAAGAATGCCAGGTGAAGTTATGGGCTCTCAGGCTTGTCGTTAATCGTCTTCGTGGTCTCACGGACCCAGATGAAACAAAGGAGCTCGCACCACCCGTATTCAAACTCCTTCGGACGTTGTTGAAGTCTCAAGGAGAGCTGTGCAAGACCCAGGACACGCCGCAGCACCATAAGGCACGCCTACGACTGTTAGCCGGTCAGCTTCTTTTGAAGTTGTGTACTTCCAAGCACTTTGAGGAGCTTCTGTCCCCGACGGACTTCAACCAGCTGGCGCTCTTGACGCAGGACAGCTGTGCGCATGTCCGCCGCCTCTTTGTGGGAAAACTGCAGAAATATCTCGTGCAGAACAAGCTTCGCGTGCGATTCTACACCATCGTTTTCCTCACTGCATTTGAGCCACACGCTGAGTTCAAGAGCCAGGTGGAAACCTGGATTAGATCTCGTGCTCGCTTCTTCCGTGAGACAAAGCAGAGTGTCATGGAGTCAACATTGGCCAGACTCATTTCACTCCTGGCTCATCATCCAGATTTCAGTGCGGAAGCGGACGAGCTGGTGGACCATGCACGATATCTTCTCTTCTATGTGAGCAACGTGGCCACAGAAGCTAACTTTGGAATGATCTTCAAGTACGCCGAACGTGTGAAGCAGACACTAGATGGCATTGATCCTGCTCAAAGTGAAAGATTGTATATTCTTTGCGACTTGGCCCAGAGCTTGTTACGAAAGTGGCAAGAACGGAAGAATTGGAGCTTCGAGGCCTTCTCCAGCAAAGTAGGACTCCCGGTTGGCTTATACACGGCCCTTCCAAGCCATCAAGCGGCACAGGAGATTGCCGAGAAACAGTATCTCCCCGAAGAGGTGGACTCACAGTTGGACGATTTACTGCGATCAATGGATAAGAAGAAGGTTCGTGAAAACACGCTGATCCCCTATCACTCTAATCCCTGCCACTTTTGTTGACATAGTTATCATTACAGAAACGCAAGAGCACAGATGAGCGAGGGGAAGGCCAACCTGCTCAGAAAAAGGCGAAGGCCTCCGTACCGAAAACTCCCTCTAAGCCCAAACCATCTACAGGCTCAAAAAGCTCTTCAACCCGGGCTGCTAGCAAGCCAAAAGGCTCTGCGCGGCCCAAGAAAGCAAAGCGGGCTGTTTCGACTTCGCCTCCACCCGAGTCTGCTGATCGGAGACGCAGCGGCCGTATGAGAAATAACTCTTCCTATGTGGAACGAGATGACTCTGCGGACGATGACGATATGTTGGAGGGAGTAGCCAAATGGCAATATTTTGACGAAAACGGTGAACCTATTTCGGCGGATGAGGGCGACGATGATGGAGAGGAGGAAGACTCCTCGAGCCTCTCTGAACTCTCCGAAGACGAAGCGGGTAATATGAATGAAGAGGCGATGGAGGCAGACAATGAAGACGAAGCCGACGCCATGAGTGGAGATGGTGACGAGATACAGGAGAAAAACGAGCCGAAATCCGTGGACAATGACCAAGATGATTCCGAGCTCAGTGATCTAGACGATGGATTGGACGAAGAATTAGAAAAGGAGCTGGAAGAAAAGCTCCCGCCGCCACCCAAGCCCACTGGTCGAAAGGGTCGTTCCGCTGCTGCTACGTCGGTGGCGAAGAGTCTACCCTCAAGGCCAGCAGCGAAAGACAAGGGCAAGTCGGCCGCGGCTGGTGCAGCTAAGTCGAAGCCAGCTCCTAAAGCGAGGGCTGCAAGCACTCGAGCAACCAGATCCCGGCGGGCGGCTGCCGAAGAGAATGAAGCTAATGAGGATTCGGATTAAGCATGGTTTATATGGAAAGAGAATGGTAGGAAGACTTGAAGGGAGCTATTTCTGTCTGATTCCCCCTCATCATCGCATGGGGAGTGTGTGTTATTCGAACGCAACCTGGCAGAGAAAGATAGGAAGAGGGTGTTTTTTTCTCACATGCATGTATTCTACTGGCGAATGGACTTTTTCGCAGCACATTGATCTCCCGCCCCGGGTCTGTTGGCGATGCTGTCGGGGCTGGTTTGACCAGAGAAGAAAACACAACTGATGTGGGAGAAGTAAATCTGGCGGGACAATGGAAGAGTTGATTTGATCAAATGACTGGAGTCGGGCTCTTTTTCTCCATCCATACCTCTCTCTCTCTCTCTCTCTCTTTCTCCGACCCCTTTAGTTATCACCATCTTGTCGGTTTTTCGCAACTAATAACTGCGTCTGTTGTCAACGGTTGTCTTTCTCCTGTTCTTGTTTTCTTCAGTTTTAACGTACGTATCATTATGCAACATTGATTGTTTCTTTGACCACATAACGTTATGTTTGTATGTATATCCTGCCTACGGACTGATTTGTCTTGCCTGTACTTCATAAGTATATGGTAATGATACTGACGTTAGTCGTAGCTGGTTACTCTCTTTCACGTGAATGTGAGATACGGGGTTCACAATCTATGCATGTTCAACTCCCTCTACTCACAATGCATGAATTGGTAGTTCAATAAATAAGTGAGAGAAGTAAAGGCCTGTTTCGTTCCGAATCCTAATTACCTCTCAAGTTCATCCACGTATAGAGAGCACAAGCAAACACATCAGGGCAGATAAATCTCGCAAAGGCACGAATCCATTCATAACCGGATCTCCTAATGACTCCCTAGCCAAGTAAGTAGACAGTTCCTAATACATATATCTGCCTCACGACGCGTCTATCTCCAAACAGAGCACCCAACCGAGAAAAGAGATCCACTCCGCTCTCGTTGCCTCTCATAGGCATGTATGCCCATTCGTTTCCTAAAACTCCATGTAACTGACCCATCACTTCACCTATGGTGTGTGTATGGGGGGTGGGGTATAATCCTCTCGGTCAGTAATCGATCGCAAAGACCTCAGGCTAAGCTAGCCGGTCTTGCGACGAAGTGTTGTCTAATCTTTTTGCTTTATCATTTTTAAACGCCCCCCTTTTTCTCTCGTCACGCTGCTTATGCACCTCATCTTACATGGGTAACGGCAGTTAATATTAATTTCTTTTTGTTTATTCAACGTTACTCAGTAGTAGGTATGATTTGGTGGGCTTTGGCGCGGTAAATCTGTTCAATGAGTCCTTCGTTGGAGTTCTCGTGCTTTCCAATTGTCCCGTATGCCTCGGGCGGCTATGAGCAGGTCGTCCTTCGATACGGCGTCGCGAATACTCTCGATTACGCTGTTTACGACGGTGATGTGATTACCCTCATCTTTATCGTCACGGAATCGGTAGAAGCGCCACCGCCTGCGAGAGTCCATGTAAGCCTCGACGACGCGCTCGTCTAGGGGGTCGCCGAGCGACTTCAGAGTCGTCCACTCGCTCTCCTCGAGGTGTAAATCAGCGAAGTACTGATAGCCATTCGGCCAGCCGCCGCCGTGATGAACGTACAGATGTACGGTGGGGACGCTCTCGTAATCGGTGAATGGACTCGTGATCCCTTGAGCACGGTCCACTTCGTCGGGCTCGATGGTAGGGAAGATGAGCTTCCAAACGAAATCGATCGTGTTCTCCTCGGTATCCTTCCACTTCACAATATGAGGGTCGGTGCCGGGCTTGTACTCGCTCTTTAGACAGGTGAAAATGAGGCCGTCGTTGCCATGCTTTAGGTTCTTGATGACATCCTTGAACATCATTTCGATGCCGTAGGCGAGCTGCATGTCCTTCTGGTCGACGAAAAACGGCTGATAGTCGCATTCGCTCGGGAATTCGTTGAGAAGGCGCTGGTAAGGTTTGAGCACCTGCTCCTGGAAGTAGCCCAAACGCTTGCTAAGCTCTCGGCTCATGAGGACTTGGGAGTTAAGGACGAGACAGTCGAATACGAGGTATCTGGGTTCGTGTCGGCCGTCTCTTAGGGTGTCCATAACAAGCTCGCCATCTAGAATCGTGGCCGTGTGAAACTTCATGCGGTCGGTTGGGAGGGGAAAGTGCAGACTGCCGCGGTCGATGAACCAATAGTCGTTCTTACGATCGATGAAATAATGAACCTCCTTGCCCTCTTCATCTTCGGTCATGTAAAGGAGGTAGCGCATGCCATCGGACTTTTCGCAGACATAGTAGCTAGTTTGGTGGCGGGGCTGTCAGCTATGCGGGACGGGGGATGACAGTGATAGCGACGACGACGTTGATGATGAACAGGACGATAGAATGCTTACTCCTCACGCTTCAGTTCCTCCAGGTGCTTCCGTGAAAAGCTCACGGGCTGCGCGCCAGGGAATCCGGCCGACGACCTGCCAAGGAGAGAGGCGACCTCGTTGCGCAACGTCGCGAGCAGCTCGCCGGTGGCTCTCACGCCCGGCTGGTCGATGGACTGGATCTGGCTCTGGCTCCTCTGCTCCATGATGGCTGGCGACTCGTGGATAATCTCTAGCGATGGAGCTGCGATGGTGGCGGGATGAAGGCGATGTGAGCTATGCGAGCAGAGAGAACAGCTTAACTATACGGGAAAAGGTGTGATCGTGTGGGTATGTGGAGGGAAGATGGGCGTGGAACCATTGCAATGACACCATAATAAGGTATCGCCGGGCATGAAATGAATGAATCAAAGTTGGCAGAGGCAACGGGAGGGGTTCTGGAGGTCGGCAATTGTTGAGAGGGGAACTTCCGGGCAAGTAGGTAAGGAGCAGACGCGTGCCGCAGTCCGCAGCCACGATGTGGTGAAAGGTGAAAGCCGGATAACGTAACAAGACGGAATACGGAATACGGAGTATTAACGAGTACGACGCCGCCAAGGTGAACTGCAGCTTAAAGCTCTATTCCGTAACCAGGTACGGAATACGGAATACGTAGCGCGTTTCCGTATGGCTGGTGGTGGCTGGTGGTGCTACAGTAGAATGTGGCTAGGTAAGTATTTCGTAGTGTATGACTTTGTACGGATTACGGGTTCACAAAAGACAGAATACCTACCATAACTTGACATCTCACGAATCTACAGCATGATCATGGTACGCAATGAAGTCGTCCTGTTTAATCTTGAAAAAAATGTCATGAAAGACCTGTTGGTATTATGAATTATAACTAGGTCAGCGCGAGGGAAACCCATCCTCGCATGCTCCTACCCATTCATTCCCTTTTCATAATCCCGTACTCATAAGAGGGCCCCTTTTTAACCCTCGTTCGTCATATTTACCGCAGAACTATTGCACGCAAACTTATACTCATAACTGCATTTCTAAGACAGCTGAGACTTGAGTGGCAAGTTCCGGCTGCTGGGTCCGACATGGACGGTCTTGGGGTACTTCGAGATGACCCAGTTCTGTGAGACAGTGTCCCAGTTGCTC
Organism: Xylariaceae sp. X167; assembly: GCA_028637775.1. Taxonomy (NCBI): domain Eukaryota; kingdom Fungi; phylum Ascomycota; class Sordariomycetes; order Xylariales; family Xylariaceae; species Xylariaceae sp. X167. The sequence goes on from JAJFDK010000070.1 coordinate 18,376, forward strand.
AGATCACGGCGGGTGAGAGGAGCACGGAAGGTAACGGTCTGACCGGGCTCGATGCGGATGCGCTCGAAGCCACGGAGGACGACGGGCGCGTCGTCCGGTCCGCCAAGGCAGACGTAGAGCTGAGGGACCTCATCACCAGCAATGTCGCCAATGTTGGTGATCTCGGCGGAGACGATGTATAGCTCGTCCCACAGCATGCTGTTACCACCGGGCTGATCGGCAAGGCCGGGAGCGGCACCCTGAAGATCCTGCTCATCCGAGTTGAGAGCACCGGCGGGCAAGAAGCCCTCGGCGGTCTTGCCGTAGTCGGGGTCGGCAGACGAGGCCTGGAGCGATGCAGTGTTGTTCAGGAAGGGGTAGATGAACTCGCGGATGTAGCGGACGGCACTGGGGAACGCATAGTCGGCAACGTTCTTGGAGATCGTACCGAATGTGGGCGCCTTGGCAGTCTTGCCAACGGTAGGCTTGTATTCGCCAGCAAGGGTCTTCTCAACCTTGAGGTTGGCGTACTCGAAGTTGGTGTACGACAAGCCGAAACCGAACTCGAAGATGGGCTTGATGTTGGCCTTGTCGAGGGCACGGTAGTCGATGAAGATGCCCTCGGAGAAGTCCTGCTGAGGAGCGCCGTTTCCGTTGTTGGGCTTGTAGAGGATATCAGCACCGTAGTCCTCACGCTTGGCAGCCCAAGTGAAGGGGGTACGGGCGGCAGGGTTGACCTTTCCGTAGAGAACATCGACAATGGCGCGGCCGCTCTCCTGGCCGGGCAGACCAGCCCAGACGATGGCGGTGACGTTGGGCGAGTCGTACCAGTCGGTGATGACGGTGGGACCAACGGAGTGGATGACAACGATGGTGTTGTTGCAAAGCGAGGAAACATTCTTGATAAGCTGGTCGCCGTCACCCCAGAGCGTGAGGTTCTTGCGGTCACCCTCGTTGCCGTCAACGGAAATGAAGCCTTCACCGGAGTCAGCGTTGACGAAGACCAAAGCAGTGGCGCCGTCCTGCTTCACGAGTGCTTCGATGGAGCTGGTGGCATAGTTGTCGAGAACGGCCTCGATGCGGGTGTGGTCCTCAACGGCCTGCTGGTTAAGGGCCTCAATAGGAGTAATCAAGTAGGGGAAGTTGGCAGTGCCGGAACCCCAAGCCATAGCCAGAGTACCCGAGTCACAGCCACGGTCAGCACAACCGTTAGGACCCAAGGGGTTCTGACCAGCATCGCTGCCGACGACGGCAAGGAACTTGGGCTTGTTAAGGGGAAGAGCACCGTTGTTCTTCAACAAGACAGTCGACTTAGCTGCGACCTCCCTAATAAGCTTGCCGTGGTCAGCTTGAACATCGACGTGCCAGTTGACTTGCTGGAATCCGTCCTGGACACCGGCGTGAAGGTAGCTGTGGGTATCAAGAGTCCAAGAGTCCATGTTGATGGGAATCTGGCCTTCGACGGTCTGGCCGACCTTGAAGAAGGCGGCCATGATTCTCATAGCCATGTCATCAATACGGAAAGCGGGAACAGTGCCGTTGAGGACGGCAACGGTAAGGTTGGCGCCCCAGTAGGAGAGACCAGTGTTGAATTCAGTGTCACCAGGCATAGCCATGTCCAAACCAGCGACGGCGCTGGAGGCACCGGAGTGCTGCGCCTGCCAGTCACTCATGACGAAACCCTGGAAACCAAGTTCGCCCTTGAGAAGACCGTTCAAAGTCTTGGAGTTCTGGCAGGCGTAACTGTTGTTGACCTGGTTGTAGGAGCACATGACGGAACCAACACCGGCTCGGACGGCATCGGCGAAGGGCCAGAGGTACAACTCGTGCATAGTCTTGTCGTCGATGTTGGAAGAGAGGGCCTCGGTGATGTTGTAACCACGGCCAGTCGATTCGCCGACCTGTCGGAAGTGTTCTAATAATTGCGTTAGCTTCCGAGATCGCAATGCTGATCTTGGTACCGTTCATTCGACTTACCCTGCTCGTTAAGAATGAAGTGCTTGGCGCAAGCAATAACACCAGCATCTTGGATACCCTTGATGGTCTCACCCATGGCTACACCAGTAAGGTAGGGGTCGGGAGAGAAACCTTCCCAGTTGCGACCGCCCTCGGGAGCACGGCCGAGAGGACCGGCGACAGGGCCCAACATGACGTTGACACCCTTGCCCTTGTGCTCCTCACCCATGGCTTGACCACGGCGGTACATCAGAGATCGGTCGAAAGAAGCAGCCACGGTCTGACCGGAGCTGAAAGCAGAAGAGTAGTCGGCGAATCGAATGCCGATGGGCGAATCCTGCATGCAGAGACCGCGAAGGCCCATGCGCGGGATGCTACCGACCTCACCAACACATTGTCCGCTCTCCCAACTATTTCATAATGTGTCAGTTACGGTTGAGGCGCGTCTCATTTGCGATTGAGACTTGGTGACTTACCCGATACCGGTGGTGAGGTTGACCTTCTCAGCGAGAGTCAATTGAGAGACGAAGTCCTTGGCTTTGACGTAGGCTTCCTCCCAGCCAATGGCTTTGGGGTTCATCCATGGCGAAGGGTAGTGCGGGTCAGAGTGAGCGAGCTGGGGCGCAGGATTGCCTCGGACCTACCAGCGATATTCAGTTAGCGATGATTCAAACATTGAATGAAACAACAAATCATCAAGATGGACCTGAAGTCGCAATTGGGCGCCGCTTGATCACAAGCTTAAGCTTGTACCGAGTACCAAGAATTGAGTTTCCCGGGACGTCGGGTCTCAAATCATGGTACAGGCATGCGACCCGTCGACCCTGCATGAAGCTGCGTCGCGTGGTGCTATTTTCACGCGGGCGAGGACCAGAAGGTTCAGAATGGATGCATTCCGTCCTGTTCTTTCATGGATTTGGACGTCAGAGTGTACGAAGTAGAGAATGAACATACCGAGACGGCAGAGGCGCCGCTGGCAGCCGCCAGCAAGAGTGTGGAAAAACGCATGGCGATCCTGACGAAAAGCAGGAGACCGACTACGTAATTGATGTTTTCCTACAGTGGACGAGGAGGCAGGATTCAAGGGAAGAAAGAGAGAAGGGGGGAAAGAAGCGTTCCACCGGTGGCTCTTTTATAGAAGTGGTAGTCTTCTTTTCGCTGCAGGGAGCCGAGGCTACCAAGGTTGCCAGGAAACCGGTAGCGACCTCCTGCGAAGGAACGTCGTTTACGATACTTCGTACTAGGCCAGGTTCTTCCTCGTACCTGCCCTCAATTATCGTCGTTTGCGGGTCGCAAATTGCGCCTGCTTACGATTGATTGGTCAGAGTATTGGCAAGCACGAGCGTCGAGCTTTCTCGATCAGGCCCTGGTTGTCGTCACTCCTTCCTGCAGTCGGCCCGTGAGGAAGAGAAGGAGAAGGTTCGACACAATGGAATCCTCAATGCAATCCTCCCCCCAGGTTACTAAATCTATACGACCAGGTACGTGCATGAGCCCCCATGTATACTTCGTCACACCGGTATTTCCTCAGCAGCCCCGGAGTACCTGCGCTAGACGACTTAGGTATCGCGACTAAGTCTGCTAGGGCAGGCAGGGTCCATCGTGGCCATGTGGCGGAGACCTGAGGATCGCAGATGTACCGTGGTGTTGTTGGCGCACTGTTGGGCTACTCGTAGGTACCGTATGGATTACCGTATTCCGTACCTTCAAGTGCCTCCATCCTAGACTTCCATTATTTTCTCCGCATTCATCGAGCCTTTTGTCTCACTGCTCCCGATTGTGTCCAATCATTGACCCTCGATGTTTCCCCAAACTCACGAATTAATACATGCAGGTCTCACGGGCATCTGTTGGTTTTCGAACCCGTTGCATACATGCTTACTCCCGGCTGTCAGCTTTTTGTGATTTGTGACTGACGGCTGCACCAACACGGCACGAATCCCTTGAATCGAAGTCAACCCCGGCCGGCTAACATCGAAGCATGTCCAGTCAGTTCCGTGCAGTCACTTGACTTCGCTTCCCCTGCCTTTTGATGCCTGATTCCGCACTAACAACCGACAAGTCTCTTATTCACCGAGGTTTGCTCCGTAGGCTAGAAGTTGCAGTAGTTTTTATGTATCGTACTTGGAAATAGGTACAGGCTTCCCCGCAGAAATTTGTCCAGGCAACTTACTCAGTCGTCGTTTTACCCCAAGACCCAGGAATCACTGGACGAGAGGTTTCACCAGACACGAGCCTCTGCCATCCACGGAGAACGAGTCATTCGCATCTCAGATATCTTCGTATAGAGTTCGCCCTATCTGACTCCGCCTCTGTCCATCTCAGAGATCGAAAGCATATTCTCCCAAATATCTTCCTCTATCCAGGCCATAAAATTCTAGCACATCACGCTTCACTCTTTCCTTTTTCCTTTCCTTTTTCTTTCCTCACTAACGCCTTTCCGCGGTGGCACCACTTTTGCGGGGTGAGACTAAACCCCCGATCCCAAGCGTCGACCGACCTTCCTTAGACGGGTAAATGACATATTTCCCCACAAAGTCGCTAAACCCGTCTGGGTAAGTACGGCAAAGGGCACTCCCTGTTTTAGCTAATAGCGTCCACTAGTGCGGTTCCACGCAGTCTGGGGTCTGAGCGCACGACTTTTTGAAGGAGAATCGGAGGAACTTGGCATAAGGTTGGTTGCCGTCGCTCATGCCCCTTATGGTACTCCAACTTACGGGATACGGACTCAGGGCTTACAAAATACCACGTTTTGTATCCTCCGTCTTAACTCCAACGACAACCCAACGTTTTGAACCCAACATCAACTCACCGCGTCCTTCTTCTTTTCTTCTACGCATACGGATTACAAAATCGCTTAAGGCGAAAATAGCAAAGACTAGACTCACCGACCCCGGATGTTCGTGCCGGATAATCCTTCCCATCCCCATTCCCTAGCGGGACCCATCCACTCCAGTCCAGTCCAGCTTCACACTTATGTACGGATGCTTGACCGTACCAGATCAGGCGTCGAGAAAAAAAAACACAATCCTGGTTAGGTATGCGGAATAGCACTGCCTATGTGTACGCATGCATGCAAGGCGAGGCGCAAGAAAAAAAAATCTCCAAACAACACATGCATGAAGTGCGGTTGAGGTTTTCCGAATGCGACGCTCGTGAGCCCCGGTTTGGGGGTTTTGCCCCGGACGGGGTTAACCCCGGACTGTGGGCACCGTGTTGCTGGGCCTTTATTTACTAAGAAGAGAGGTGAGGTGAGTAAGGAAGTTGGCCGAACATCTTGGTCAGAAGGGCATGAATCCGTTATGTAATTCGACCCATGGAGCAGGGTACGAGTAACTCCCTTTTACCAATCTGGCGGAGTCAGTCCGTCTGTACGTATACTCAGTTGGCATGATACGTACGAGTAGAGCGGGGTGGCCGGATGCCATGGCTGGTCGCATTGGGGAAGTTGGGGATTCCTATCCTTCCTTCACGTTACTGTTGTACGGAATACATCCCGCTATGATGGACCGTGTAAGTGCGATGTGCGACTAGTATTACTTGTACGAAGAGAAAGGAATGAAGGAAGCCCGTGTAAGCAAACACGCCGTGAATCACGCTTTCGTAATTCCGGAACGGGATCCGCGTGTATCATCGGTACGGAATACGGACGGACAGAAAATAGGTAGGATAGACATGTACGGAATATGTAGGTGACAATGATTTCCCATGTGTGTGAGACGATCCGAATCAATGATCGCCAGCCCATCTCTCTCCATTCGTAAGAGGCGCACCGCCGATCCAGGCACGGAAGCAAACAATCTAAGATTGCGATTACTAGGTATCTATTATTCCGTAGATCTCAAGTGTAAATCATTGTTTATGTATGTGTAAACATCCCATCGCATCCAATGCCGAATCAATTCCATATCCAAACCATCAAACCTCCCACCCCTTCCGAATCGCCTCAACCATCTCCTCAAAAACAGGCTCAACAAAACTCGGCCTAACCAGCGCCGCCGTCCTCCTCACAACCTCATTCGCCCTCTCAAAATCCCCCTCCGCACCCTCCCAATCCTCAAACCGCTCAAACACCATCGCGATATCAAACCCATCCACATCCGTGAACGGATGCCACGATAAATCCGGCTTATACGGACTCCGGCCATTCCCCAGATTATACACCATCCAGAGCGATTTTTCCGGTTTCGTCACGTCCACCACTAGATGATACCCCGTCGGCATCTGCACGATCTTACCCTTCGACATCACGTTGAAGATATCGCCCACTTCGTACAAATATCGCGGGAAGTACCTGTCCGTTGACATCGAGGCGTTCCGCTCTAACTCGATGATGCGTGGGTAATTCTCCCACTCAGGCCGCTTCCAGGCCAGTGTCCAAGCGGGCGTCTCGTATCCCCTTTCCCTTGCCGGGTCCCGATCCCGATCCCGGTCCCGGGTCTTAAAATGCATCCAAAGCACGCATCCACTTCTTACCGTGTAGAAACTGGCCTCGTCGCCTTTACCGATTTCAGGGAACAACGGCATAAGACGCATGCTTGATTCATTACGTCGTAATTTTGCAAGCTCATCCGGGCGCTGGAAGTTCGTCTTTCTCAGCATTTCTTTTCCGTCATCCTGCCATGTGGCGCGCGGTGAGCGCTCGCGATCCCGCGCGATTTCTGCCACTCGTTCTTCCAGCGGATACAGATGATCCGTAATAGCCAAGATATCCCTGCCGAATCGTCTGAGTTCCGTCGCGTATTTCTGCGCACTCGTTGGCTCGTCGATCTCGCTTGGCTGATCGTGGCTTTCCGACCGTGCTTGGTGCACAGGGGTTGCGAGTGGTGGTCGGTTGATGAGGGGACTACCCGGCCGCGCCGCCAGAGCAGCCTCCAATGCCTCGACGTGGCGTTGTAGATTCTGCTCGAAGGATTCGAGACGTTGCTGGTGGTTTTGCATGATGGCTGAGATCTGCGCAGGACTTAATCCGTGATCGGTTCTCTGCTCCAGGGCTCCGACGCGTCCGCTTAACTGCCAGGCACGCAAGTCAGTCAAAACCAACTCTCTAAACAATGTCTTGAGAAAAGGAGAAGAAAGACTCACTTTCTCGCCCGTCTTCTCCAACAAACCCAGACGTTCATTATGTCCCGCAACACAAATATCATGATTCCTAATATGTCCCGCCTGCGCCTCCAGGCGAGAATTATGCTCGCCAAACCTCCTATCCTGCGCCAACAGATGCGTCGTATGATCATCCCGATATCTCTCAAGCGACGCAAGCCTCGCATCAAACCCCTCCAAACGTCTCTCCTGATCCGTGAGCCGTCGAATATGCACTCTCAGGCAAGAATCCGTATCCTCTACCCTTCTCTCCTGTTTCGCGATACTCTTCACAACCTGCGCCTTCAGATCCTCCATCGTGCTCTTCGTTTGCTCGCTATTCGCGTTCCCCAGGGGTCCGGGTCGCCACGCATACTGGTTCGGTCGCGACGTATCACGAGCACGGTGTTCATGGTCCTGGTTTTCCAGGAGGGCGGTATGGCGAGACGCAGTAGCAGACAAGGAATCGATACTCTCCTGATATCTTTCCACGCGGGGCAAGACATCATCGCGGATCTGACGCACCGCATCGATAGCCATATCCTCGGCCTCCTCAAGGGACTTAATCCGTCCCTCCAGGGCCTCTGTGCGTTCCTGCAGCAACGCGATCAAGTTGCCCTGTCGTTCAAAGTTCGCCATCACCTGATTCTGATGCTCGCGGAACATGTCCACGGTCACGACGGCGACGCCGACCTGGGGTGCTTGGAGAGGTCCGCCCATGGGTGGGTATGGAAGACGGCGGATCTCGGTGTCTTCTGAATGCAATGTTTGCGGAGAGGAGGAGAAGCCCGAGTACCTACGCTTCGTGCCCTGTGTGGTTGCTATATGCTGTGGCATTCTGACACGAAAGCCCGATGGAGTAGTTCAAAAACAGAGTAAGTTATCTGCTAACAAAACGTTCCCAAGATTATAGCATAGAACGGTTTTGCTGTCTGGTGTAGATGTTAACGAGAAAAAACGAACATGGTAAGTAAGGTTGTCTCCAAGACGTAGAAAGCTGTCTCCAAGTCCTGGACTTCCTGCCGACAGATTAGGCAACGACTCGAGGACACAAATCATAAAATCCAGGATATAGCCTCTATCCTAGGACAGAAAAAGAACCAGTGAGCACGTGCATGATTTGTAATGTCTGCCTCATCGCGGGCTTTCCTCTTCCCTCTCTCGTCTGCGTCTGCTGCTGTGTGCGGTGACACGGTAGGTAGTTGGAGGCGCCAAGCACGAGAAATGTCACTTCATGGCATCCGTACTTCGCATCGTACAACTCGCCGATGTGACAGCCTAACGCGGACGTAAATAAACACAATCATGACCAATCATTCATATATCCTTAAAAACAAAAAAAAAATAGACCTGTGAGATGTTAATGAAAAATAAAATCTTCATTCGCTGGTCTCACGATGTCTGTTGATGACTTAGTCAGGCAGTCTTGGAGATGGCTCCACTTATTCACGTCACGGCTGGTTCCAGTCCGTACTCGAGGTTCCAAGTCCCTGATTGGCCAGAATTGTTTCTATTTATTGCTGACGGCCCCACACCATTAGGGGTTCACTTTCCATGCATGCTTACTAATCCCATCGTTTCAGGGGAAGCCCTTCTCTCGAGTCTCGGGCCTTTGATCATGGCATGTGTCCCGAACGTGGAGTCAGTTATTGACTTGGATGCGAGCAATTTGAAGTACATTTTAGGACGAAGTAGATACCGCATCATTTACACTTATACCATTGGTATATGAAGATCGTACCTTACCTAGGTACGTATAATTACAGTCGAGACAAACAGTGTCTAGCTAGAGTCCGAACGAAAGCAAGTTCAAGCACTTCATCTCAGATCGTATCTGAGGATGTAAACTCTAGAGCGAAAACAAGTGACTGCTTTCTTTTATATCTATCATCTATAATGTAACGTCCTATGTAAATATACTTTTTGATTCAACGGAATCAATTACAACCGGCTGTCTGATGGCGATAACGACACCCTTATCCGTTGCGATACATCATCGGTCAATCTGCTATCAGGTAATGGTGCAAGACGTACTCGGATGTCTTCAGTCCAATAGCAATTCCATTCTAATAGCTACCTAGTCTTGTATTTATCGTCCACCGATGAGTTGCCCGGCCTAGTCTTTCACTTGAATGCCATCCATTTTAAAGATTATCCACATCTCATCAATGTCCGGGACGGCGAATTCCACTTGTACGTGTGTCTCCAGCCTCGTCTGATCCATGAGCTTGCCTGCTTTGTGAACCAAAGGATACGAGTCGTAGTTAGCCGAACTGCTCGAGAGGTCGAGATCGCGTATTGTCGTAGCCAGCTTCATCATGGGCGAACTGCCAGGAGGGATGGCGTCCTGATGAGGAATAAGCCGCCGGCCGGATTCGTCAACATCTAAGGCCATAGGTATACGGGGGCGGAATGCCTCTGTTTCTGGTCGTGTCACCAGCCAGACGGGCTTCTCTGGCGATCCCATGTCGATGACGACGTTGTACATCGTGGGAATAATAGTATGATTGTCCTTGCAACGTCCGCTTCTATGGTGGAGACATAGTTGGCCCATATCGTAGACGTATCTGGGCAGTCCGACAGGTAAATCGGCAGGGATGTCGATGTCGGATGAGGAGTCATAATTGCCGTTGGAACTGTTGTGGACGCTCTGTTCGCTGTTGGCGTTGTATGACAGCTCTACGATGCGCAGCTCCGCCAAACCATAGGTCCCGAGCTTGCCCAATCGTGCTTCATATCTGGGTGAGCACGAATGCTTCAGACTGTCTTGGATATACATGGCCTTTGGACCTCTTTGAATGACCCAGTCGATGTCAAATTCCTCCGCACTCATAAAGTCGCAGAAAATATGAGCCTCGCTAGCGACGTGGCGAGCATCATACTTACAAAGCGTTTTGATGTGCGACATGGAGCCGAAGTTCATGTTTTTGAGGAGACACTTAAAATCCTCCTGACTCGAGATAACAGGGGTGGAAGAGTCCTTTGCTTGGGTGCTGCTCGTGATTGATTGTGCGGATTTGGATCTGTCGGTCGGGTACGAGTTTGCAGTCCAAAGGGGTCTAGTCAATAGACTGAGTAGCCCCGGCTTCTTGCCCTTCAAGGTGTTCTCAAGCACCTCGATGCGTTGAACCAAGTCCGCGGATTCTCCAACTTGCACTGGCGATTTTGATTCGTCGTGTTCTGTCTTGAACCTCTTGAACTCTCGCTCAAGAGAGGCACAGGTTGACTCGAGTGTATTGACTCGGGTTGCCATGTCTTCCAGTTGATCGTGCAGGTTTTCCCCCATCGTCTTGGGAACCTTGCGCGTAGGTGTCGCCACTAGCATCGTGTGTTAGTCCAGGGTTCATCATGCTCTCAACACCAGTGTTTAGTTGCTGATGGCAAGCGATAGCACGTAGATGATATCTCTCTGATCCAAGTGCAGCATCGAACGGTCTCGCTCTCGCTTACCAGGTTGATCCTGGGGTTTCTCTGAGTCGCCATCTGGATTCTGGCCCTTCTTCTTGCGCTTGTGAGGCATTTTGATGCTACAAGACCCACGATAGTTGTGTAAGAATAAGGATCTAAGTCTGTAGAAACATTCCAGCTCTTGACATACTAGTTAGCATATACGCAGGCATAGTCCAAACTAATGAACGGCTGGGGACGTAGATTTGCGTACCGATCGAGACGTCGGGCTTCTAGTAGAACTGGGCCTCGATGATGATGTGAGCAAGAGATGTGTGATGTGTCTAGATTCAGTGGTCAAGATATCTGTTCAATCTCCTGTGTTATGGCAGAGGGCACCAGGGAACAGGTGCCGGTCGACAAAGGAGGAAGAAGAGAGGAAACAACGAAGAAGACACAACGAAGGCGCGAGAAGACCTCCTGTATTTTTTCAGAGGTTCGTGCCTGACGTGAAGAGAAGGTGGGGAGGGGCGAGTCTAACTCAACGAGAGAAGGAAGTTGCTAGAGCCAGTTTCACCGTCATAATCAGGCTTTTGATACGAGTGGATCACTCTTTCCTCAACCTTACAGCATTCGTCTGCTACCATCAAGGCATCTACGGCACTGACCGAGCAGACGACGAAGAGAACAGTCTTAACCGCCGGCACTTCGCATACAGTAGTAGTCTCCGTTCTCTGTATTGTATGGATTCATTGATCGTGCACGTCGGAGAAACTGGGTTCTGATGCCATCGCAGAGGCAAAGGGCACTATAAGTCACATGCATGATGTCTTTCAGAGCCATGACCATCCTCACTGGTATGACTCGAATTGCCATTAAGCCGACAGTCCATCCAGAGTTGGCTGTCAAGCACACCTATGTCCTTGAGGAGTGATTCCGACCGACCCGAACACAGATTCGCAATGAGATACAGTTTTCTCCCCAAAGTTCTCAGTCTGGTTTCTTCGTCTAACGGGTTGCTGTGATACGCTGTTGAAGGCAGTAAGTACGTGCGGCCAACATAAAAGCATGCTCCATCTTCTTCTCAGATAAGCGCAGATAAACCAATGGAATTTTCCCTTCGTCAAAGGGTTCACTCTCACTCACACCAATTGCAGACAGACGAACCCCCCAATGGTGTCTTTTCTGGAAGGAGTGTGAGTCCACCATGTCCTCGAGGACCTCAGCCCGAACCCTCATCACAATCTTCTGTCCTAAAAGAGCGCATACGAGCCAATATCGTGCAGCAGAAGTATTATATATCAAAGGGCGTTATTACCGAAGGGACTACAAACCCCCATCAGCGCACAAGCTAACACAAAAATGTTGAACAAGTCAAGGTTGAAGTATCGACTTAATATGTATCCGGATAAAACGGTCGTGGGGCCACAGGTTCCCAAAGTCCTCAACCCATCAACGACTCCCAAAAAAGGAATATCGAGTAAATGAGTCTTCATCGCCCTCGACTTCTAGACTCAGGCGCCGACATTCTCTGTGAAGAAGACGGCAAGTATTACCCATTAGTAAACGCGTGCGGGCTTGTGAAGTGCACGCTTATGGCAACGCAATGTAGGACACCATACTGGCTCATACTTCGCGCTCGATGCCTGGTGGTAAAGGTTCTGAAGATATCACATCTCATGACCCCGAGCGACTGTATTAGACGCGGTTACTGGTTATCGCCGACGACTCGCTGCACCAAATCGAGATCCTCGCCCGTCACGATAATCCCGAAATCACGGACGTCCAAGAGATCCCGGAGACGCAACCTCGGATAACAAAGTGGATCTCAAGGTATACCTACCCGCCCGTACGCATCTGCGAGGTCCGGAGTTAAGTGTTTGATCCGCAGTTGGGTTCTTTATTGACCTCGCAGTCGCATATGTATATATCGTTGGGTTGGAGAATACCCACTGATACCCGGCAGACAAACCATTGTTTATTTCTGCCTGATATCCCTATACCTTGTGCAACCGGTTGTGGTCTTAACGAGATGGGCTTAGCAAATGAAGATGAATGCTTCCAAACCACAACTTCACAACAGTAAACATCAAAGTTGGGCAGACAGCTCGACAGTCAACTGCGCAAGACACCATGATCTTACAATCCTACCCGCACCCCACCGTACTCCCATCAAGACCCCTACGTGCCTAGTCGCGATCCTACCCTCATCGGGCTAGCCAGACAAAGATCGTCGCCCAGGCTATTTTGGTCATCAACCCATCGAAATGCGCCGCTAAACCCTCCCACGTCCTCCCGTACGTACGGCATCATGTGTGCTGAAGAATTTTCTGCGCTGTCCTTGCCAGCTCCCTATCCCGATTCCCACCTGTTTGCTGTACCAGCTGTCGTAGGTAGGCGTTGTTGTTGATGCGCCCACCACAACGAACCGAACCGGTTCACTGTCGTCCTACCTCCACCTACCCTCCTCAGTGAGACATACATACATACATTCGTGTAAGGTACCTACTCTCCCTCCTTCCCTCCCCCCTCTCACATTAACCACACTCAAATCAAAAATGAAAACCCTTGCGAGCTCCATGCCAGATTGACGCCACGTGGACGGCCAGATGCATGCATGTACTTTACACTACATCTCTAGTTTATCGTAGGGATCCGTAGATGACGTTCGCCCCAATAGTCTCGTAGATCCCAGGGTGCTGTTTATGGAGGGGTACGATGGGCATGCATACATATGTATATTTACATAGTACGGAATACTCGTACAAGGCAGAAGCATAGGGGGCAAGACAAGAGTCAAGACAGGGCTGGTGGCTTCATTGTCCCGGAGGCTCTGTCACGTCAGACGATGCATGAATGGATGGGACTGTTGCCAAGGCGTTTTGTGTGCCGTGGGGTTGTAATCCGTAGCGAGTCGTATCGGAGATAGTAATTAATTAGGGAGAATACCTGCGAGTATCAGGTACTACTACGACCCTAGGAGCTTTACACAACATGTGTCTCTGATTTGCCAAACCGGACAGCGAAATCGAGACCCGACGCGATGAAGAAAGAAAGGAGAGTTCGAGCAAGTCCCACCATCGTGGGAAAAAGCCATGCATTCTATTTCATACGTGCTCCGACCGTGTGTCTAATACCTAACCCCCATCCCGTGACCATCAAATCATAATAGCATAGTACAGCATAAAGTACATGACATGAGACCCCCGATCTATATACACCGAGGAGAGTCCGTCAATGATTTCGTAGCCCAAATAATAATAGCAATGTCAGATAACCCCCATCATGACCCCGTCCGGTCCGGTGTAACCTCCTGAACTCCTCATCTCAGTGCATGCCAGAACGCCCAACGTTGATCGTAAATTCTGCTTTTGGAAAGCAAAGATGATGCCTCTCCAGGGCATGTTCGCGTGAGCCCGACATTCTCATAAGTATTCACATCATGGTGCAAGCAATTGCCAGCGTCCTCGCCCTACGACGGCTGAATCCGCCAATGCCACCCTCTTCTTCATCCGCATGCAATAATTGCGCCTCTCTAGCCCGGCGTCGTCGTCGCCGCATACCGGCCCCGATGGCGCCCGCTTCTTCCGTCGCCTGCATGTAATCGGCCCATTTCCGGTCCAGCTTAGCCGCCGCGCCGAAATCGCCCCGTAGCACACGGTGCGTGTGCTCATCTACTGTCTGCTGCCAGCCGTAGTAGCATTTGAGGCCGATGATCTCCGTGGGATACGACGGTTCACCCGAGGGAGAGGGTTGAATACCCGCGTTCCACGATAACACTTCTCGAATACCCGTCCACGAGACACGTTGGCAATCGAATATGACGAGCCTGAGCCCTATGCGAGGGCCCGGATGCCGAGTAGTCGAACGCGCAGCTCGACGTCGCATCATCGTGGTAGCCTCGGCAAGAACAAGATTGCCGATACCCGTGTTGTCCATGTCCAGGCTCCGGAGGTTTACACAGCTCTGGACAATGGGCAGTATACCACTGTCACCGAGGTTCTCGCAATAGCTCACGGAAAGGTGCTTCAGCGTCGCGGCACAAGGGGCTTTGGCCAGGTGCTTGGCCAGGAAGTCGTTCGTGATCGCCGAGAGGTCCTCTAGTTCCAGGTGAGTGAGCCGGCGAGTAGAGGCAACGAGGGGCACCAAGGCTGCATCGGACAATCTACTACATCCGTTGAGCAGCAGGCTTTCTAGATGGGGGACGAGACCGCTCATAACCGCAATAGTCCCGTTCGTCAGTCGTGCACAGCGGCTCAGATCCAAGTATCGAAGCTTCCTAGCCGGGACGACCGGTATGTCGGTGAGAATATCGACTTCAGGATTTATGCCGTGGATCATGGTCCTGAATACTTCGTCCCTCAGATCATCGCAACCGCTTAATACCAGGCGTTCGAGATTGTTGGTTTGGAAAATCGCCTTCGCTACTTCGATATCGTCGAAGCCCCGGATTTCACCAACACGTAGATCCTTCAGTTTAGGGCAGCCCAGAATCATCATCTTGACTCCCTTCGCATCCATATACTTGCACCATGATACGTTGAGGCTTTCCAGCTGAGGGCAGTTCTGTGCAATGATTTTGCAGGTGCTGTTGGTCACAGCGGACATGCTTGCTAGATTTAAACTCGTCAGTCTAATATTGGATCGGATCAAGTTGTGAAGAACTGGTCGTTGGAAATTTCGACATCCTTCTAACGAAGCTTGAACCAAGTTCTTGCAAGCGTCTACCAATGCCTCGGCACGTCTGTCGTGCTCAATCTGGAGACAGCCGCGTACGTTCAAATTCTGTATGAAAGGCCCGGCGGCGGTAATGATTTTGGAAAGCGATGCAGCTGGTATCCGGTTGTAGAATTCGGAAGTGTCAATCGATGTCCATAGCTGGCCATCAAAACAGTAGCGGTGAAATTCCTTGCTTACGCGCGACGCACGCACGAGTTCCTTGGGCTTCAAGTAGGATAAAATCAAAACCCTGATTTCGGTGGGAAGGGCAGCCCATAAGTTGTAGAGAGTCGTCCTTTTGGCAACCAATGGACGAGTCACCGTGACATCAGCTGGCAAACTAACTGTAGTCGAAGTAGGCGTGGAAGAAGACATCACGGTCTTTCGTGGTGCTAAAGGAACTTCTGTGTCTTCCATTAATTGGGACTTCGGACCTGAACCGTTGGAAGAACTTCCTTGGCCACTGATGGGAGTGACGCGGCCCGTTGAGGGCTGACTCAGCGGGATATTCGACGCAACAGCGACACATGATAAGTTGGCACGACCTCTATAAGGCGAACTAGCCGAACGAGAACGGCTGACCTTGGGTAATGACGACGACGAAGACATGCGTTTGATGCCGCGGAGAAATCTATGGCGATGACCATCTTTAGATGCGATTTCGGGCGACGGCGATGGCGATGGAGAGGGCGAAAGCGAGAGCGACGGTGTGACGGGTGATGAGTTCTCGCCAGTTGGGGTTGGCATAATGGCGCCCCCAATAGGGGCGTCTGCCAGCAGAGGTGCCATTTTGCAGGAGATCCCTTTTATTCACTCCTTCGAAAGAGATAATGCTGGTGATATTGAGATCGTTAATGTCTTCGAGAAATTTAGACGTTCGCTCGTCTGGGTGTCGTCGGGGAAGCCTTTGTTCTTCCTAGTAACGTTGACCTGGAGGGTCACTTTAGACAAAGGACTTCGGAATTCCCAACTTGCTTCGGGGATGGCATAAGGTTATACTGAGAAGACACAGCGGAAAAGTGGCAGATTAAAACAGTATCCCGGGGAAAATAGAGTCTGACTGTGCCGGCATATGTGAGGCGGCGCGTACCTAGGCAACAGACGGGAAGAAGTAGATGTAAAAGTGAGATATAAAACGTATGTATAGAAGAACGAAGGTGAACACGTGCGTATTCGTGTAAGAATTTGGGAATTGAAAGGACGTCGGATAGATTTGAAGTTGCGCCGGTCAACAAATTTAGGTATTCCGTAAAGTTTCTACTTCTTCATTACTGAGGACGGGATGAATGAGATAGATAGATGGGAAGCGAGTCAAGTCGAGCCGGCCTGGAGGTTGCGGTTGCGGTTGCGGCTGCGAACTTGTGTGTGCACAGAAATACTCCGTAGTGCGAGAGGAGGTACATAGGCTACCTGTGCCTATTATTGGAGCCGAGCGGCGCTGTGCTGCTGGCTGTATGTATTCCGTGAAGTACTCCAGCCGTAGACTGGGCCAGCGCTCGGGACGAAAGACGAGAAATAATCCGTAGTAGGTACCGCTTAGCTTTCGACCTACATCGGAGGTAACCTTGGAGGGCGGGAGTGGAGTGCGTTCCGAAACGACTCATGCAACCAGTAGGCAGTCAGAACACCGGCAGAGAGGGTCAAAGAGAGTTCAGGTTCAGGGAGGTGGCATCAACGACTTTTTGTATTCCGCACGAGACAGCTCGCGCGTGTATGTGTAATAAGTAAATAAGTGTACGATAAGAGGGGACAGACGAGAAAAGACGTGAGAGACATGCGAGACGTCCACTGCAAGACGTGGCTCGTCCATCCATGTAATATTTCGTAGTTGTCACCCTGCTTGTTGGCTTATCACCAGTCTAGAATAAGGCGGCAAACTAGGTGCGGCCACATAACCATGTCGACAACTCCAAGGCCCAAACGGCGAGGGCTCGCTGGCGAATGGGCGAGGTCGAATGTCTTAAAACGTCCGGACGAGACGGATTGCTGACTTGTCCATGTGAACCCACAGAGGACAAAAAGCGTCAGGTTCTGATGATGATCTCTTAAAATCCCCGGGTTACATACAGCCAGAGCCAGGGCATGGATGGCAGCGGGATGCTGGAGGGGTGGGGAAAGAAGGGTGCGCCCCACCCTCTGCGCTAGTATACGCTAAAGTCAACGGTAGCTCCTGCCCCGCCTGTTAGCGTTGCGCTAGCCTGTACGAGGCTAGAGGGGCAGCTGTTTCAGCGTTACATTGGCAGCTAAACGTCTTGGGCCTAGTGGGCTATATTCGTGGCACAGTGTTGAGGATTCTACTGAGCTAAAATCTTTTTTAGGCATGAGCTGCTGCTCGTTCTTCCCCTCTGCTTGGTCGCTTCAGCTGTTGATAGGCAAGCGTACGAAGCCAGAAACGACGTAATCCGCAGGATAAATAGGACTGGAGGAAAGAGCACATGAGAGAGCCTGAAGGTGGTGTAATCCATTAGGTAATGCGAAGGGAGCACGCAGCGTACCTACATATGTACATATGCAACGACGAGGATAGCAAGCCATAAGACGCCAAGACACGAGGTCTGCCATTGTCAGACAACCCGAACTCGAAGAAACAGACCAGAACCAGAACCAGAAACAAAATGTTGAGAACAAGCCCTCGTCGATGGTCAGATCTCAGACACACCATCTCATATCTTATCAGTTCGTCTCGTACCGAATAAGGGCCTTGTGACTAGTGGTGACGCCGGTCATCCGGCCGTATTCCCATCCATATCTCTTCCTCGTGCTCGTGGCACATAAGCCACACCCCATCTGCGACACCCGACTCATGATCACCGAGAATGGCACCATCAAGTCCCGAAATGTGCGTAGGTAGCTTCACGACGATACACCTGATCTGGCAGTCGATGTTTTGGGGCCAAGAGTTTTGAGCGGGTATTTTGCACGTTAGGTGCCTCATCTACCGGGACACTACCGACGACAATGACGAAATACTTTCCGTCCGGTAAATTCACTCGGGTACGGAGAGATACGGCTAGGATCTCTACCTACCCGTAATCCGTAGGTACTCGTACATACGAGAGATGCACCTCTCTCACCCTTTCCGAAACGCAGGGTCCCCAACAATGCCCCTCCGTGGCATTAAGTACTTGTACTTACCTACCTTTCTCTTGTGGCTCGCGCGCCGATCACGGTCGCTTACCTCAGAACCTCAACATGGAGCGACAACGGGCTCGGCTTGGCTAGTAGCAACCCTCCAGATTACCTACCGTAAAGTAGCATTCCGTCGACGTCGTCGTCGATGTCGATCAATTACATTGCATACTCCAACCTACCTCATCCCTTTCGATGATATGTGATCCGATGTGCATAACAGGAGAATTCTTCCATCAACGTTGAGGACCTTTAGCCGAACATCAAACTCAAGGGTCCTTTCACAGACTTCATCGTGCACGGTAGGTAGTTGTTCAGTATTGTCAGAGTTTGTCGATTCCTTTGGCTGCTTTTTGCTTGTTGCATAGTTTTCATGGCCAAAAGTGTTCTTGTCAAGCCATGTTTACTTTATCAAGATTACATAGAAAATCGGTTGTGTACTCTTTCACCTTGAAACCAAATCTCTTGACAAGCGACTTTTCCACAAGAAGTCGTGATATCCGAACCGTACTAGCGCTCAAAATGCATCAAGACTGTGGAGTTCTTGGTCGGTGGATGGTGAAGATAGCTTGTCATCAAAAGCACATCGCCCGATAATCATTCCGGCGCCCCTGGTCCACCATGAATCTAATGACGCCTGTGCCTTGAATTTCAATGCCCGAAAGCCCAGAATTCCGTGGGGCAAATTACTGACAAAGTCGAACCTCATCACGATATTGTGCTCCCCGCCTGGTCGAACTGCCACCAGGAATGGTAGGCCGGAGAAATAGCATTGTCTGAAATGCTCCCTATAAGTCCTCACTATATCGGGAAGGCCGGCTTCCTCGACTGGCCTGATGAGAAGGGAATCAGGAGTCTTCTGTGCTCTTTCAGAGCAGACATCTCTGAATCAACTGGTTTAGCTACGTCTCTTGGTGGCGCTCGTGCGTTCCTCCGAGGGGATTGTGATGTCTGCAAATCCGTTGGGGCCCAGTTCCATGATCTTCAGCTGGGTTGCCCGTTCTCCTGTCTGTCATCTGGGCCCGGGTCCAGGGCTGGGCTGTGAAAATAGTGTCGGGAATAGTTATGAAATTGGAAGACTTGAGTAGTTTGAACTAACGGGATATTGCCTCAGGATAGATGAATGGGGCCAAGTGTGAATGGTCCTCGCCAGTGCAGGCTTTGTGGATGCCGGCTTTGTGTCTATGCAAACGCAACGAACCAGTATGGTAGAACTCTCACCAACATTGGCAAGACGCCGATGGACGATGTAGATGGTCGACAGACCAACACCTGAGAACAACTTTTTATATATGGATCTAATTGCTCGGAGAATAGCAGCGCGTCCTTCGCGGTGGACTTGGCTTCACTTGACGACGATCGATCAGCAACATGATTGTCTGCAACAGGAATCAATGACGGACCAGAATCGGAACCGATTTGAAGATATTCCGTGGACTACGGATCGTTGTCATCGGCTGTGCTGAGGTCCGACCAGAAGACAAACGAGCAGTCGATCATGGCGCGTATATTGGATGACTCCGAAGACGAGTGGTAATTATAGATATATATACGAGCAATTTGTGGCCAAAGCAGTGAGAATAATAAAGAGTGCGAGAGAAATAATCTAAAGAACTAGAAATGTCAGTCTGAGGGGGATTATAAAACCAAGTGCGTGCGTGGTGGGTGTGCGATCGTACCTGCCTTTATTGAACAAGACCATTGACAAGGAGACGGCAGGCGCACATTACAATCTCGCTTAACCACCGACTTCAGTCGTTCCTGCACAAACAGGTGCCTTCTATTATAAGTGAGGTGGGGTTCTTATATAGAGGTGTGGATTGAACTAGATGTTGGACATAGGGGATGGAGATCTCCTTGGGCGGCGGCATTTTGCAAGAGATGGGGTGGCATCTCCTGGAGAAGCGATAACGAGCTCTGAGGATGGTTCACGTGGCCAAACGAGGAGGGCTCACTAGGTATCCTTTCAACCCTCACCTCATCAGCCCCTACATAACCAGACCTTTATTGTTTCAAAGCTCAACGTATTCGTTTCTCTCCCTTAATTGAGCTATCGCACGCAACACTAGGCATGATATTAGAGACACTCGGTGTCTCTAGAGGATGGTACAGCATCGAACACATGGTCTTGGGCGCTTCGAGTCGCACGGGGGCACAATGAAGTGAATACCTAACGTCTACCTAGACAGTTGGACGGTTTCAGAAGAAAAGATCCGCCTGAAGCAGACAAACTTCTGGTTGTAGGGATCATAGGTAGGCTTTTCCTATACCTACTCTATCTCTAAGACGTGTGCCCTGTGTGAGCTCGAAGTTCGAGCCTCAAACAGTAACTAGAATCGTAGGAGCCACGGCAATGGCAATCTGACAACTGGCTTCCAGTCAATCTGAATCAATGATGAAGGCAATATTTATTAGTAATAAGTTGTATGGTTGTGGCCTCTGATGCGACTGTATACGAACGCCCAGAACGCCTTATGATGGATCAATAGACTATCAGGGGCTTCACGAGCGTTTCTGGCCCATCTCTTCCATCCCTATATCCTCCCAATCTTCGCCCCATTCACCAATTTTGCCCCCTATCCAGATACCGGCAGCGGTCGCAGCACTCGCGAGTAGAAACCAGCCCTCGAACCATCTGTCCACGAAACTGGGTTCAAGAGCGCTTTCGAGCGCGTCGCCCACGGCGCTACTGACTTCTTGTGGGAGGTTACTCCGAAGTAGCAACGCTGCTGATATCACGTAGATGGCACTGATTTGTCCGATCAGCAGAGCCAGGTTCGCCTGAGCTTGGTACAACAGTCCAGGGGTCCATTTCGCAAATAGGTGAAAGGTCTGCAGAACACTGTTCGCGCTTGCTGCTAAGATTACGCCAGACAGCAAGAATGATATCTGCCTTGCCCATGCAATTTGGTCGAGCTTAGGATCCCAGTGTTTGGCTAAAAGGCCAAGGAACCGATTGATGGGATCTGAAGAGGAGAATGAGGCCGTAGGATAGTAAAGACGACGAAAGGTTGTGAGAGTAGTAGCCAAGATTCGGTAAATACAATATGCACTGAACACATAGGTCGGTATCATCATGATTTTCCCCAGTGTGGTTGCTGCACGTTCCGAAGTGGCCTGCCGCGATCGCAGTGCGGCTAGGGAAGATGCCAGGTTCGTTTCCATGGTCTCTAAACCTGAGATCTCAACTCGTAGACTCCGAATCTCGGCCGCATCACCACCTCCCCGGATACTTCCCATGAACTTGGCGACCAACCCTGATGTTTCGGACTTCGACGCATCGGCGACCTTACGCTGAAGAGTCTGTAGGCGATGTCGCTTGGTGAGGAGCATCTCATTAGTGGCATCTAAGCCAGCTTGTTTACGTGCAATGTCCGCATCTGTCACCGGCCTTCGCGAAGCTCTGCTGCCGAATGTGTGCCAGGGTGAGGAGACAGAGGCAAACCCAGATAGAAGAGCCATAAGCGAAATGCCAATGACACCAATGCGCTCAAGACATGCACGGGCCAGGTTCGTCGAAGAGATATCTGATCGGCCTTTTATCATCTGAGAATTGATATGCATAATCTCATCCTTAACGGGGACCAAGTTTCCGAGTGACCAGAATAGAAAAAGCCAGACGCCAAATAGACCGAATTGCAGGATCCACGCCATTCTAGGCAAGTGACCTCGAGCGGTTCGTTGAAAGGACCATCCCGAACCAGAGATGAGCGACTGCAGCTCCAAGAAGGGAATGAGGACGATGAGGAGGAACAGGAGCGTAGGAACAGTAATACGCAACGCAGTCGCTCGAGCGTGAGGACTGACCATCTCGGAGATCTCACAAAGAATAAGTTCGGCGAGGACCGCTGCTAGTCCGACTGTACTTGCGAATGCGCCCGCGGCGACACGCCGGCGAAACGATTTAGCACCATGCTCGGCATGAGCCTGTTGTAGCGCCAGAGGAGCGTCGGAAGGAAGAAAGTGATCGGCACCGTCGCGCGAGTTCTGGATACGCGACAGCTGGGGAAATACCTTGCGCAATACGACGGCAAAGACGAAGACGAATGTGAGAAAAAAAGGCGTCAATGAAAGTGCCGTCGACAGCAACGAGTGGGTGGTGAAACCCGGTGCTGTGCAGAGGTCATCGGCGCAATGTGAGAGCCGCATTTGGAGACGGAGATGCCAGCGAGTCGGCGAGTAAGCGAGAACGTGCTACCCGAAAGCCGTTGCAGAACGACGCCAAGGATCGGAGTAGTAATAGTAGTGCTCGTAGAATAGGTAGAACAGGAATAGGAACGGGTTCGGAGAGAGAAGAGAAAACGAGGAAAAGAAAAGAGAGAAATATTATTATACCTAGAATATGGATTACTGGCTTTTCCTATGCCCAGCTAACAGTTATACATGCGACGCTGTGTTTTGGCATATTGGCAGCCGATGCCACAGGCAACCAGAGGAGGTGTTGTAGATGGGCAATTGAGGAGATTGAAATGGGTCATGTAGGAGGAAGACAAGATCTCCCATTCTCCATTGATGACGACGACTCGACTTGGCTTCGAATAGGTGCAGGTACCGATACATAACATGAACGGTCGAGATGCTGCTGGAGTGGAGTGCGGAGGAACATGGAGCCTGGATGCAGGAACTGGTCTCCACCCGTTATAGCGTCGCTGGCGGGTAGCGCCGTTGATAAGGACTTGACCTGGGGAGATAAGGAACGTGGGATCAGCCACAGGTTGTTGCGTGATGGTCCCCGTGAAGTACCGTGTACATGCAGGCTAGGGCGAGTGGATAAGAAAGGTGTGGCTGGAGAATAAAATGTGGCTGACGCTCAACCGTGAGCCCGCTCAGCCAAGCCAAGAGATGATTGACGGAAGGTGACCTGCTTGGCCGGGGGAGCTCTAAAAAAAGTTGACAGTCAACCGCCTGCTGCCATACGCTTCTCCCACTTACACGAGAACGCGTATCCCATCGCAGATAATGTCGGCACCAAGCAGAGGCGGCAGGTTTGCTGTGGCCTTGTTAAAACGTGTGTTCTTCATTCCGATGCTACGCTCCGACCCAGACAAATGGAATGAATGTTAACTGAGCTGAATCTCCAGAGCAAAAGAATGTATGCGCCAGCTGCAGAAACCTCCAGTTCCGCCCCTACTCAGCGCCTGCTGCTGAGCCGGCGCCGGTAGCAGATGCTGCTGCTGCTGCTCTTAAGCCTGCCGACTCAATCCCACCCCCGCCCGTCACAGCAGCGCCCAAGTCCGAGTACCGATTACAGAGTGGTGTCATTGTCACAAGAGCGCCATTGATCACACGTGCCCTGACGCCCTTCGAAAATGCCTTCTTCTTCTACCAAAAGCGTCTCAACGAGCGATTGGTGCTACCCTTCCGACACACCTTCTACTTCAAAAAGGATACCGCCACCGACCTCGACTGGCGCATCAAGTACGAGGAACGCGGGTCCATCCCTGCTAAGGAGCTTGGTCGGTATTATGCCCAGGGCCGTAATGCATGGAACGACGAGCTGTTAGTTGGCAGTACGCTCAGTGATGAGGGGCGTGTTCGCGAGATCCTGCTGAAGGACGCCGAGTTACGTGTGACGGAAGATGGTGAAAAGGCGCCCCCGGATGAGATTGTGCCCGTTGAGCGCCCACAGGACAGGATCACGGAAGCTGATAAGACGAACGACATCCGGAGATTAGATCGCAAACTGGATCGTACGTTATATCTAGTCGTCAAGGGAAAGTCTGGCCAATGGGAATTCCCCGCCGTGGATGTCCCGACGAATGAGCGCTTGGACGAGGTGAGCAGAATCAATTCCTATGACGCATAGTAGATACTCGGAACTAATTGGTCAACCAGACTGCGCAAAGAGCCATGGAACTAGCGGCCGGAGTCAACATGAACACCTGGATGGTTGGACGCGTACCGGTAGCACACATTGTCAAGGAACCCACGTATAACGAGGACAAATCTGTGCTCAAGCGTGGCTCAAAGACATTCTTCCACAAGGTCAGGATTATGGCCGGACAGGCCAATCTGACTGGCAACAAGATGGGACTGGAGGATTTCAACTGGTTAACGAGGGAGGAAGTGAAGGCGAAGTTCGACAGCGACTACTACCATGCGATCAGACTTGCCATGGCCGACAGGTAAAGAAAACCAACAAGATCAGGCCATGAGTAGAGCCAACCCAATTCTGCTATCACTGCACATGGGGATTCACAATTAGCCCGGCATCTACAACGGACCTACCAGTGTATCTATGAATTGTATCTTATCACTGTACAACGATCGTCACATGTAGACGACACTCAGGGGCTCGGGAACGGATGACCAGAGCTCAAGAACACCCCTGTCACACAAACGTCCTCGTGCGAGACTACTGCTTGATGCAGAGTCAGCTCGAGTTCTCCTGTACATTGAGTCTTTGGCCGTGGAGGCATGCTTTCCGCGCAAAGCCCCTATTAATACGAGATGCTGACCCCAATGCAAATGGACTGCGCATCATGTCGTGAAAACCCGTGATATCGAGTTCTGTCACATTCTACCGGATGCTTCAAAGGCGTGTCTAACATGAAAAGCCTCATAATAAGACGCAGCGATCCTGTCAAGATGGACTTACATCAATGGTCTTCCACCTCGGGTTTAACACACGCATGCGAATCGATGATCTCTCTATTTGGACTTGGAAACACCGACTTTGTTACGAAAAAGTATAGATTCCGTTACCATACACCTTGCCACAGATGCACAGGTGTTCTGCTGATTTTGGGACAAGGGGGGTTTTCTTCTCAGGAGGGTTTCGCTAACCTTGTGATGGAGTACGAATGGCGAGTTTCTCATCTCGTGAGCAGTTGATAGAACTCACTTCATATTGGAGAGTCTATCAAAAAGATGCAGATGAATGCGAGACTACACCACATGTTGCGCTCGACAATAGTCCCTTGTAAGACGGTTACTCTTGGGGGAGAATCTCTTTGGCGTCGTGTCGTGGATGCTATCCAACCATAATTTTGGGCTGATTTTGGCAATCATCCATGGTTGCCTCAGGACGTGGTTTCACATGAGCACCATGCATGCATGGCAAGAGGCGTGAAATCGTACCGTATTCTTCGCTTATGTGGTGTTCAACTGCCTCGGACCTAGGTGACGTCGGATTGGGCAATGCTGTCCGGCTAATGTTGTGCTCGTTGGCATGCACGATCACGAAATGTCCAACTCACAGAATAACTGCGGTATCCTGCAATGCCCTCACTGCAATTCCGTATCCCATATTGAGTTGTCAGCAATGCCAACTATGTACCTGTCTCATCGTCGGAGGAGTTCATTGAAGGCCTCCAGCAACAAGGAGAACTGGAGAAGACGAATCGAGCGACGGAGCCCCTAAAACACCAAGCCAAGATCGATCCGTACCTAGGGCCCTAGGCATCTCCATTGATAACCAAGGTCGCGAAGAAAAACTAGGATCCGGGGACTGGGGGTAGGCTACGGATCCGGCCTCTTGCTAGCGCTCTATGGGCATAGCTGGAGGTCAGGATTGCGCGCGAACTCGAATCGGCGCAGAGGCGCAATCACGCTGTCGCGTCACGTGACTGGAAATTACTCGGGGTCGGTTTTCGGTTTTTCCCATGTTTCTCCTATCCTCGACCTATAGGGTTGGTCGTAACTATTGAGACCTAACCTAGGCTTTTAGGGCCCGCGCCATGCGCTGAATCGCAGGGACATTGTGCGCGTTGACAGTTGACGTGCTATCGAAAACATTAATCTTTTCAGAATTATTATCCTTTTTTTTCTTCCTTTTCTTCGACACGCGCTGTCGTTACGGGAATACTGATGGCTGATGTCATAATTATTGGACACCCAGGAGACTGACAGACGAGAGGTACAGACATGTCACTGCAGGTGCTTGCAGGTATTCCACGTTCATGCACCTACTGGATACGCCCATGACTCGCCATCTCTGAGGTTGGTGATTGGTTCAGCTCATCCTAGCCCGCACTGTGTACGCTGCGTTCGCTTACGAGTACGAGGAGGGACTTGCGGCCAATAGAAAGGTGGAGCGCACTGTTGGACCGAGGCACAGGCCGGAATGCCAATCGGCGACAGGAGCATTCATCAAACTACTGCAGGCACGTTGCCTACGGAGCAGGTGCTACCTACCCGTACAGTAGTTGCCCTGTTGACTGACTTTACCGTGCTTTACTGTTCCCGTACTTTTGTCTCCAGCTCTTCCCTCGTTCAACTTGCGGTCACTTTGCTGGCTCTGCGAGTTCCACATGCCAACACCACATGCAAACAACCCTTTGAGGTCTTGAGTGCGTTTGCAGGCCTCCCTCGATGTTCGATATCTATTTTTATTCCCTAATAAACTAATAAGCCTGCACACCCTCTCCTATCTCAATCAGCGGTATCAGCTTCAGTCGATACCGCGGCGTGTCGCAGCATCCATGCCAGCATAGTCCAGAGCACTTTTGCTATCTTTCTACTCTGTCGATCCCGAGTTTCCAGCCCCCAAGAGTTCCGAGGTTCCGATGGCGTCGTCTTACGCTCCTATGCCCACCACTAGGAGTCCGAGGGACTCGGGCTCCCTCGACTCCCACGCGCAGTCGAGTTCGAAATCGTCGCTAGTCGCCTCTCCCAACCCTCGCGGTGCATCGTCGCAAGTATCTAAGACATACAGACAAGCCTCGCAATTATTCTTGACGCGTCGTTTGCCTGAGGCTTTGTCAACTCTTTTGCCCCTGATTACACCGCCGACAGAAGGGAGCAATGTCAATGGCTCAACAGAACCTGCGCCCGTCATCAAGGCCTCGCGAAACACCCGAATCAAGGTGTGGAGCTTGTATCTAACGATTTTGAATGCGATCCTCGAGTTGGGCCCGGAAGAAGGCAAAGATGCATTTGGAACGCAGGAGTGGCGCACACTGTGCCAGAAGGTCCGAGACGGTGACGTATGGGAGGAAGTCGTGCAGCTTGGCTATCACGGTGTCGAGGGAGATGTCGACGCTGATGTGGTCATCAACTTGTGAGTTACCATCACAACCTATCACCATTTATTCGAGTTCAGGCTGCCGTCCTAGTCACCACCGTTTACACATCGGGGAGAGCGATCGCTGGGAAGCTCTCCCAATGGTCGCCTTGAACCCGTTTCGAAACTGACTAGTTGTAGGGCAACTCTCCTGCTTTCGCATGCCCGATCTCAGGCGCTGAACCAGAAGCGACTCGAGAATTATCTTGCTGCTTCAAACTCGCAGAACTATGATGCCGACGCATCTCGCTCCTCACGGAGGTCAAATGCTGCTGACACACCAAGAGACCTTACATCGAGGGTCAAGATTCTTGAACTGTACACTCTCCATGTTTTAGTACGAAACAATGAATGGGAGTATTCTAGGGAGTTCATCACTGTCAACTCGACACTTGACGAGGAGAGAAGGGAGGCGTTCTTACTGGCTCTCCAAAGCCTTCGCGAAGAGCAACAGGCGGTTCAGAAGAGAGAGCGCGAGGAGGCGCAGAGACAAGAGGAGATCCTGAAGAAAGATATTGAAGAGTCTAGGAGATTGAGAGCGGAGAACGAAGCCAAGGAACGTCGTCGACTAGAAGAGGAACGAGCCAAGCGAGAGGCATCGGAAGTCGATTACGGCATCGAGCAATCAACACATGCTGCGGCCGTGTCTAAGCCAGCCCAACGGTCCTCGTCCACTCCTAGAGCTAAGAAAGAGGTGGCGTCGCCGAGCATCGCTTCACGAGCTGCTATGATCATAGCAAATTTCCAGAGAATCCTCGGACTGACGGGAGCGTCATTCAGAAACAACCCCATGGTGCTAATGAGACTGATGGTTTTTGTCGTTGGTATTATAACCGTGTTTAGTCGCAGAGACCTCCGGATGAGGATACAACGAATTGTCGGATCGGGATGGAACAAAATCAAACAAACCGCAGGAATGGGTATCAAGGTCAGCTACATCTAGTTTTATCGACATGGCGCCGGGACATCTATCCAGACAAGACGCCAAAAAATCGTGGTTCTGCGTTTTACTAAGAAAATGAACATTGGATAGGCAAAGCAGCAGAATCATGTACACTATGAATGATTGAATGGCGTTATGAGTTTGGGCGAAGTCCTGGAGAAAAACGGCGTCAATTCTTCTTCTTCTTACTTCTTCTTTTCAGTGCACGAGCTCATAGCGCGTAATAGGCAGTATTTCATTGTTTTTTTTTTTGTTCTCAATTTAACATGCCTGATATATTTAACTTGGGGGTATCAAACTTGATTCCACGCAAAACGCCAACGTGAAAATGAATATACATATGGACATACGATTCGCTCCGACTTCGACTTTTCTTTCTTTTCTTGTTGTTTTGCACCAGCTTCTATCAACACTCTGCTCATACATCTCACCCACAACCGCCCAGACCCGGGCAACACTAGGGCTAGTACCCTGTCCGATTCGTTTTCTTTTGATAGAACAACTGCAGGGAGACGACATGTTAGCATTGTGTCGAGACCGTACGACAGAAACATAGAGAAAAGGAAAAAAACTCACGTCTGTCCTTGAACTACCAAGATTTATAATCTTCGGGCACCCGTCGCGGTCCTTCTCGAGCCGTGTACACTCGAAGCAGTAGAAGGCGTCCGAGATGCCCTCACCGCCGCAGACGACGCACTTGTTCTGGTAGTTGCCGAAGCTGCACTCGTCGCAGATGCGCACGAGGGTCGTGGGCCGCACGTACGAGTCGCAGACGGGGCACTTGCCGTCGCATTTGTCGCAGAGTCGGCCGATTGCGATGCCGGATTGCTTGCGGCACATGACGAGATCGCTGGGAGTCGAGTTGTTAGCTTCCACTGTCTTTGAACTTGGGCGTGGTGGAAGGACTTACGGATGATGGCGCGACATGATGATCCTCTGTTCTCTTTGACCGCTAATGTATGGTTCTTGGGTTGTAGTTGCGCGGTTGAGACACGGTATAGACGTAGACGCGTAAAGTGGTTTGAATGAGGGAGAAGAAGGGAAAGTCTACGAGGCTGGTACTGGAGGAGACGCGATGATGATAATGGTGTTGTATTTCTCAGCCTTGCCACTTCTCCGCCTATGACGGACCGCCCAGCTGTGGGGCCGCTCCGCACTAGCCCGGCGCCAAGAATCTTAGTGTACATCGTTAGTGCGAAGTACCGGTACCTGCATACATCATATGTACTTATTCAATATTGCATTGCGCATCAAGCTGGAGAGTCAATTTGCGCTTCGGAATCCGTAAAGTTCGTCGCAGAATTGTATCCGCCCGTCAGGAATACGGAGTACGGTCGCTTGCCGTACTTCTACCGTATCGGTCAACGTGCATTGACAGAGGAATCCCCACGTGCGTTGTAGCGTCTTGGTAGCCTGTAGGTCCCTGTAGGCAGAGTGGTGTATGTACTTCGTACGTAGGTAGGAAGTATTACGTACATCGGTGATACAGCTTTGCGACAAGAAAGACAAGACAGAGAGCGAGAGTTCCATTCATCTGCCATCTTTCTTCTTCCTTTCTTCTACACCCTCCAAACCGAAAACTGCAGTGCTTTCATCTGAATTCGCAATAGTAGGAACGAAACGCAACGGCAGTGTCCAGACACATATTCAGACCAAAGAAAGACTCTTCGCACACTTGCCTATATTTCGATTGCTATTATGGCGTGAATGACCATTCGCGACAAACCACGGAATACGCATTCTGCTTGATCTGCCGCAGGACTCACAAACCATTGCTTTTTCTTGTATTCTAACTTCTTCAGCATTTGCAGCTTTCCATTCACGTTCGATTACTCGCCTTTTAACTTCTTTGCTACAATGGAGGAGTGAGTGAACCGTTCACGGGAATTGTTTCCTGCTCTTTGTCGCGCCGCGGCTGACTGTGAATTCGTAGCCCTGTCATCCCACATGCCGACAACGGCGCCGACAGCGAATTGGCCAAGCCCGAAGCTGCGGCCATTGTCGAAGACCAGGGCCAAGACTCTACTACCAACACCACTACCAATGCTCAGCAGAAGCGCAGGGCTTCGTCGCCGATTCCTACAGAAGGCGCAGCGCCCAAATCGCCGAAGAGAGCCAAGGTCGACGATGAGAAGAGCGATGACAGGCAGCGGGCTTCGGCCCAAGCCGCGCGTAAAGCCAGTATAGATCGGCAAGAAATGGCGCGACAGGAGGAGAAAAAGCGCGGAAGACGATTACTAGGTGGTTTGATGAACACCCTAAGCCAAGCCAGTGCCGGCTCCCAACACAAAAAGCGTCAAGACATTGAGCGACGACAGCAGGCAAAATCCTCCCAGCAGAAGGCTGAAGAAGATCGGCTGCGCATGCAGAAGCTTTCGAAGCTGGAAGAAGTGCGCAAGGTTGAGCAGCTCAAGATCGACGAGAAAGCTGTACGTGTTGCTTCTCCGTGGCTTGGATAGGGGACGAATTGCTCATGATGGTTTCTAGATGAAAATCAGGCACAACGATATGCTTGCTAAGGCGCACTTCTTACAGACCAGATCCAAGCCCCACGTTGTACGTTCTACGACTTCTGGTTGAGAATAACGGGTATTAACCATTACTTGCAGTACTATTTGCCCTGGAATCTCAGCCGATCGCAAGAAGACACGATCAAGGAGCAGATCGAGCAGGTCGAGAAGCTCATCCAGAAGGAAGTTACAGAAGCGCAGGAGCGCAAAGACCCGCGCGCTCCAGCCCCAGCAGACGAGCCTGTGAAGCCCCCATTACCCGAGAAACAATCTGGTGAATCGGAGAAAAACGAAACAATAGTGGGTAAGCCCGATGATGAGCCACCTACTACTGACAAGTCGCAACTTGAGTCTACTACTGCTACTACTACTAATGATCGCCCCCCTTCACGCGCTGCTGCTACTCCTGCTACTACTAATAAGGTCGGCCCCGAGAAAGAATCTGACAGAGTAGACGATGTTATGATTGAGGAGGATGAGGATACTGTAATCTATTAAATTGCATTTCCACCTTCTCAGGGAAGTTGAGTGAGAAGACATTTGCATGCCTTCGGGCGAGCAAACATCATGAAATGAGGATCATGAAGGGTTATGGGCGGCTGCGGTGTTGTTTCGGGGGGAATGATGAGAATACGACTGTAAGCGGCGACGAAGACCCCGAGCCTAGTGTATAACATCGTATCAGTAGCACCAGTCCATACACTAGGTATTCCGTACGAGGACAGTTATGGTGATGAAGGGAGCTGAAATTGATATCATGCACTTTGTCTGCGTATTGTCATTGGCGACGACTTTCCGGATTCCTCGTCGCCAAGATCTTTGGAGCGGAATCAACTCTGAATTGGGAACAACTTGTGATGAACGCAGACATGATCGACATACAGGAGTGATCAACAAAGCTCAACGTTTTTTAGATCTTCCTCATGTAGGTAGATGTTTCGAGATTGTTGACGATCTCGACCTGTCTATCACCACGACAACTTGCCTTACAAGGAACATCGACCACACTAATTGTCCTAAACCGCCTAAGCGATTACAGAACCGGTACTTAAATCCGTACTTAAGACCCAGTGCAATCCCCTGGTAAACAAACACAGTCCCTTAAGCTCATCGCCAAGAAAACAACCTCGGCATATTTTCACTGGACAGGCAGCTCAAGCTCCCTCCCTCCCGAAATCTGACCCCCCGCCCACTACAGATACGTAGATATGACACTACGCTCAGGTTGGCGCAGGGACGAAGTTTACCGAGCTGCCTAGGCAATTCGTCCTCCCTCAGACCTGCCTAGGCATTGCGACTCAAAAATGGAGTCCGCTCCAGCTTCGTTAGTGTATATATGAGTAGTATACAAAGCTGGTCGAACCTCCCGTCCATCCTTCTTCTCTCTTCCTCATTCTCATTCTCTTCACGATTCAACCTGTCATCTGATTTGTTTTAGTTTGACTGTGAGTATTTATTTCTGTATCGACGAGACGAGAGACAATGGGTTACACTGCAGATGCATCGCCATGAGCTGTATGGCTCAGATCAGTCTTGCACGTGTATAATATATCTCTCACTGGTTGCTCGCTTCTCCTCACCTCTTATGCCGTCAAACCCCGGGTTCATCGCTAATCGAATCCACGGACTAGTTAATTCATAAGATACAAAATGGTTGACGCACTTACCGTCAACGACCCGCGGGTCGAGAACAAGACCGTCGAAGTATGCGGCTACAAGTACCACTACAAGCTGGCGAAGCCCGCCGGCAAGCCCACGGCTACTGTCGTTCTCCTACACGGCTGGTATGATGACCATGATAAACAGTCCATTGAAGCCGTTTGTGCGGAAAGCTCATCGATACTTATAGGCCTGATCTCGGCATGGGCTGGCGCTACCAGGTCCCTTTCCTGCTCTCTCTGAACATGCAAGTCGTCGTGCCGGACATGCTCGGCTTCGGCCAGACCGATGCTCCCGACTCGTTCGAGGAGTACTCTCTGAAGAAGATGTCCGCTCACATCGCTGGACTGATCGAATCCGTCACTCCCGAGCCGGTTATTCTGGGCGGACACGATTGGGGCGCAGTCCTTGCCTGGTGCGTTTGCCTCCCGCGCCCCCGGTTCTATTTCCATATCCTCCGTCTCCACCCTGTTTCATTTGGTGCCGGAGATAATCCTCACTGCCGCACCCGTAATCGTCAGCTTAAATTGCGTGCAAATTCAATACTAACCAACTCGCTAGGCGCCTGGTGCGATACTACCCCGAACTCATCAAGGCCTTCTTCTGCGTCTGCGTGCCTTACTTCCCCCCGTCGCCAGTGAAAAGCACGCTTGCCGAATTCGTTGAGAAGCTTCCCAACTTCCGCTACCAGCTGCAGCTGGCCGACGGAACGGCGCAGAAGATCATTGGACAGTCGGAGGAGCACATCCGCGGATTCTTCAACGGCATCTTCGGCGGCGTCACGCCGGAAGGCAAGCGCGTCTTCAACGTCACGGACGGTGTCCTCGAGGAGCACATTCTCAACATCAACCCCAGTCCCATGATGAGCAAGGAGATGGTTGACTACTACGTCCAGGAGTACGCTCGGAGGGGCTTCCACGCGCCTTGCAACTGGTACCGCACTCGTGAGGTGAACGCAGACGACGAGATCGAGCTCTCCAAGGAGGAGTTCAAGTTCACCATGCCCGCCATGCTGCTGGTTGCCGACAAGGACGCTGCCCTACCCCCCTGGATGTCGGCAGGCCAGGAGAAGCACTTTACCAACACCTTCAAACAGGAGCTGCTCGAGGACTGCACGCACTGGGCGATGGTTCAGCACCCTGTTACGGTGAACAAACATATTAATGACTTCTTGAAGACAGTCTTTGGTAGCGATCTCAAGGCTGCTCTGTAAGTCTGGCCTGAGATGGGCTAGGAAGCAGAGTGTCAAAAGAATCCCTTTCGATGAACGACTTGCCTTATCTTATGCCTATTGCGTGAAGTGAATGACGGTGTAAGTGAGTAGATGCCTTTTCCATGTCGAGGTCCCTAGCCAATGACATTTATCTCTGGCCTGACCTGACATGAGATCGTGCCTCGACTAAGACATCCTTTTGTATGGGATTTAGGAGCGCACATAAAGCTGCTGCCTGTCAGTCCCTGGACCATAGTCTGTAGACCCATTGGATACGGCAGACTAAAAATAGTCGCACATTTAGTTAGACGTCTCTCTTGCAAGGTCAGTCAGTCTGAGGACTGTTTTTGTTAGAATGTTTGCCCTTCGTTTATCGTAGGCCAACGACCGGCAATTAACTGCCACATGTGCGACGGAGTACACACAATGTATCGACACGATGCCGTCAACATGGGAATCAGGTTGCAGATGGATGGAATAGGCAAATGTCGGTACGAGATAAGTACGTCGTGTACTAGGCAGCTCATATAAAAACACGGACGTGCACAGCCCTACCAGTAGCGCATGTCGTGTTGTCAATCTCGATTAGCCGTCGGGCTCTGAAACAGGTTCTAATGATGAAGAAATAACTGAGGGAGATGGACGTCGCACCCCTTTGAGGCTTAGAGAAGCGCGTACGACGAAGCAATAACTGCAGGTACCATGTAGATAACACGTAAGCGAGGTACCGGATACTTTGCCGGCAGGTACCGGTTTGACAGCTGCAAAGTACATCAGAGCCAAGTCTGTAACAATCGATAACCGTGAAAGCACATGGGATGTACGTAAGAATTGACATTAAAATACCTGATCTCGGGTGATTCGATACCATCCGGGTAGCGTGCCTACCCAGACCTCAAGCATTTGACACCTTCGAGTTCACGTCAGGTAAGCACGATGGATAAAGCACCTAAACTGGGCAGGTACGGAATACCTCTGCCTTCCAGTGCGTCTACAGGCTGGCGTTGCTAGATTGACCTATGAACAAGGGGCTATGCTGGGTCTTCTAGCGGGTCTGTACAACTAACGGTGGCCTATCAACACCCGCTCGGCACCCACTCAGCGCCCACTCAACCTGCCTAGCCCGCCTACTATCGTCCTCCAAACTGTTTTTTTCTGGCCACGGAAGGTACCCTTCTGTTCGGCCTCAGGTACGAGGTCTGGAGTCTCCCTCTACTTTCCAACCTACCTACACGCTTGCCTTTTACTCCATCCTCCATCCCTACAACCTACCAACACCCCAGATCACCCCATTCCCATTCTGGTTTCTCGACCTCGTCTTCGTGCGGACTACGTACATGGACATCATACCCTGTGCTGGGAGTACTGCATTGTTTCTCTTATTTCTCTAAGTACCTCCTACTTATTGCAACCCTTCACTTGCGGCACTGGGCGAGACGTCTCGTATCACGCACTCCCGTCCCTTTCCTCTGCCCTTTCTTCCTCTTCCTTTCTTTCAATCCGGGCGTATTGAATACGCATGAATTGCTGGGCCTCTTGCGACGCAATCCGCATTTCTAGCAGCCGCGCCTCTTCATATTTACCGTTACCGTCCAACCTGTCACCTGGGGCAAACGTGGAACTGTCTCCTTCGCATACATCTCCCATGTCGCCGATTCCCATCCCTGCGTAAGCCTCTGTCTTCTTTTGCGAGATGGCGGAAAGGATCCCCCTAGGCGGTCCTTCTCGCTCCAATAATGACCTACTCCTTGATCTCGATGACCAGCCTAGCTATGGAGGCCAACGCGCTCCTGTGAGCGATGACGAGCTCCTCCGTGCTTACGACGCACATGCCCCCGGCAACGACTTCGGTTCGCGCCCGTCTGTTTCTTACGACGAGTTTATTGGTGGCTCGAGCCAGACTACGCACCCAAGTGTTAAGAACCTTGCGCCAGGGGCTGCTGCTTCGAACCCCCGACCACAGTATCCAAACAACGAGAGACCGTACAGTCAGACTACCGATTTAAACAACTATCGGCGTTATGCGGACGATTACGACGATTTCCCTGAAGATGATCAGTCCTATTATCAGCATGGAGGAGGCTCAATAAACAGCGGCGACGTCGTTCGCCGTGAGAGCGCTCGGAAGCGCAACAGTGTTCTACGTCTTGGCGGCGGTTTTCTGGGCAGAGCTAAGAGCATGCTAGGAATGGGTCAAGGCTACTCAGAGATGGATCTCCCCCTTACGGAGGCTGGCCGAGGCCGTCCCAATTCCATGGCAGTCCCTCCGCATGCAAAACAAGGCAAGGAGTCAAAGGGCTTCAAATTCGGATTCGGACGTGGCAAGCCCGACCCTTCGACTTTGGGTCCCCGAATCATCTATCTCAACAACCCGCCCGCGAACGCAGCCAACAAGTATGTCGACAATCACATCTCTACTGCCAAGTATAACGTCGCTACCTTCTTGCCCAAGTTCCTGTACGAGCAATTCTCGAAATTCGCCAACATTTTTTTCTTGTTTACTTCCGCGCTGCAACAGATCCCCAAGCTGTCGCCGACTAACCCGTATACGACCATTGGTCCTCTCCTTGTGGTCTTACTCGTTTCTGCGGTAAAGGAGTTGGTCGAAGATTACCGACGAAAGGCAGCCGATAGTGCGCTGAACAACTCCAAGGCGAGAGTTTTGAGAGGATCTAACTTTGAAGAGACAAGATGGATCAACGTCTCAGTGGGAGACATTGTACGCGTTGAGTCGGAGGAGCCGTTTCCTGCTGATATCGTGCTGCTTGCCAGCTCTGAACCCGAAGGTCTATGCTACATCGAAACCGCCAACCTCGATGGTGAGACAAATCTTAAGATCAAGCAAGGTCTTCCGGAGACGTCCGCCTTGGTCAGTCCCGCCGAGTTGAGTAGATTGGGGGGCAGGATCCGGTCGGAGCAACCCAACAGCAGCCTGTATACGTATGAAGCAACTTTGACCATGCAAGCTGGCGGAGGGGAAAAGGAACTTCCCTTGAATCCCGAACAACTGCTCCTCCGAGGCGCTACCCTCCGAAACACCCCATGGATTCATGGTATTGTCGTCTTCACAGGTCACGAGACAAAGTTGATGCGCAACGCGACCGCTGCGCCCATCAAACGCACCAAAGTTGAACGACAGTTGAACAAGCTTGTTCTGTTCCTGATTTCATTACTTCTGATTCTTAGCTCAATCTGCACAATCGGAGATCTCATCTACCGTTCAGTTGCAGGTGATTCGGTTTCTTACCTAAAGCTAGACCGCTTGAGCACCGCTTCTACCGTCGTTCAATCTATCTTCAAGGATCTTGTTACATACTGGGCATTGTTCTCGGCTCTAGTACCCATTTCGCTGTTCGTCACGTTGGAGTTAGTCAAATATTGGCACGGTATCCTTATCAACGAAGATCTCGACATCTATTATGAACCAACGAACACGCCGGCTAACTGCCGTACGTCGAGTTTGGTTGAAGAATTAGGCATGGTCGGATTTGTCTTCTCTGATAAAACGGGAACCCTAACTTGCAACATGATGGAATTCAAGCAGTGCTCTATCGGTGGCATTCAATACGCCGAGGAAGTTCCTGAGGATCGACGAGCTACTGTCCAGGATGGTGTGGAAGTGGGTATCCATGACTTCAAACAACTCCGGGAGAACCTCAAATCGCATCCATCGGCTCAGGCTATCCATCACTTCTTAGCTCTCCTATCCACTTGTCATACCGTCATCCCGGAGAGGGATGAAAAGAACGGCGGCAAGATCAAGTACCAAGCAGCATCCCCTGATGAGGGTGCTCTTGTCCAGGGCGCTGTGACCATGGGATACACCTTCATCGCTCGTAAGCCTCGAATCGTCATCATTGAGGTGAACGGTAAACAGATGGAATACGAGCTCTTGGCTGTGTGCGAGTTCAACTCTACGAGGAAGCGAATGTCTACTATCTATCGCTGCCCTGATGGAAAGATCCGCTTGTACTGCAAAGGTGCCGATACGGTTATTCTAGAGCGTCTCAGTGAGGACAACCCGCATGTCGAGCAGACACTTCTGCATCTCGAAGACTATGCCTCTGAAGGCCTCCGTACTCTCTGTCTAGCTGTCCGCGAGATTTCCGATGAAGAGTTCCAGAACTGGTATGCCGTCTTCGATAAAGCTCAGACCACTGTGGGAGGCAACCGAGCCGATGAACTTGACAAGGCAGCTGAGCTTATCGAGCATGACTTCTACTTGCTTGGCGCTACGGCTATTGAGGACAGACTCCAAGACGGTGTACCCGAAACGATCCACACTCTACAGGAGGCCAATATTAAGGTCTGGGTCTTGACAGGTGATCGACAGGAAACTGCCATCAACATCGGTATGAGTTCAAAGCTCCTTAGTGAGGATATGATGCTTCTCATTGTCAACGAAGAGGATGCTGCGGCGACACGTAACAATATCGAGAAGAAGCTAGAAGCCATTCGAAACAATGCCGAAGGATCTGTTGAGATGGATACCCTGGCACTGGTTATTGACGGCAAGTCCCTCACTTACGCTCTGGAACCCGAAATGGAGAAGATCTTCTATGATCTCGCCGTCCTTTGTAAAGCCGTCATCTGCTGCCGTGTATCTCCCCTGCAGAAGGCTTTGGTTGTGAAGCTTGTCAAGAAATTCTCCGACGAGATTCTCCTGGCTATCGGTGATGGAGCCAACGATGTGTCTATGATCCAGGCTGCCCATATTGGTGTTGGTATTTCCGGTGTCGAAGGTCTCCAGGCTGCTCGATCGGCCGATATCTCTATTGCCCAGTTCCGATTCCTCCGCAAGCTCACCTTGGTGCATGGTGCCTGGAGCTATCACCGTATCAGCAAGACCATTCTCTTCTCGTTCTACAAGAACATTGCTCTCTATCAAACACAGTTTTGGGTAAGTCATTGCGCATAGGCTGGTTGATGATTCAGGAAGCTAACGTGTCACAGTATGCATTCCAAAATGCCTTCTCGGGTGAAATTATCTACGAATCGTGGATGCTTTCCTTCTACAACATTTTCTTCACGGTCTTGCCCCCGCTTGCTATTGGTATATTAGACCAATACGTGTCGGCTCGTCTGCTTGACCGATACCCACAACTGTACTCTGCTGGACAACGGAACGAATTCTTCAAGATCAAGACGTTTGCTGCCTGGATTGCCAACGCCTTCTACCATTCGCTTTTCCTCTACGGTTTCTCTGAACTCATCTGGAAGGGTGACGGCGTTCTCCGTGACGGTACAATCGGAGGCCACTGGGTCTGGGGAACGGGTCTCTACGCCTCGGTCTTGGCCACTGTACTTGGTAAGGCAGCATTGGTTACGAGCAACTGGACCAAGTACCACATCATTGCCATTCCTGGCAGTCTGTTGTTCTGGTTCGGTTTCATAGCTATCTATGGCTATGTTGCCCCCATGGTACACGTCTCGACCGAGTTGCGTGGAGTCGTGCCGATCCTTTTCTCGAGCCCTTACTTTTACATTCAGACCGTTTTCCTACCCCTTGCCTGTCTCATCCGAGATGTTGCTTGGAAGTACGTTCGACGAATGTACTACCCGC
The DNA here is from genome assembly GCA_028637775.1 of Xylariaceae sp. X167. NCBI lineage: Eukaryota > Fungi > Ascomycota > Sordariomycetes > Xylariales > Xylariaceae > Xylariaceae sp. X167. The sequence goes on from JAJFDK010000070.1 coordinate 57,520, forward strand.
GAAGCTACCACCACATTCAGGAGATCCAGAAGTACAACATTCAAGATTATCGTCCTAGGTAAGTTCACGTCGCCATTGCAATTTTCTCAATGAGAGATCAATTGTTTGCTGACCCTTTGCAACAGAATGGAACAGTTTCAGAAGGCGATCAGAAAGGTTCGCCAGGTGCAGCGAATGCGAAAACAGCGCGGCTACGCCTTCTCGCAGGCCGACGAAAGCCAGACGCGTGTCATCAACGCCTACGATACCACGAGAGGCAGAGGACGATATGGAGAGATGCCGGCGTCGGGCGCGCCGCAAGGAAGATAGTTCGTGTGTTTTGATAGGGGCGCTACCCTGTGTATAGCAGCATTGTGTTAACGGAGTTTGGGGCAATGATGACGACGTCGTCCGTGTGTACTACCAATGGCATGGTCGGAATTCAAAGAGCCACAAAAGAGATTCGGGCGAACGAATTCGATTTTTTTCCTTCTCTTTCGGATGGGCTGAGAAGAGAAAAAAGACGAGGAGAAAGAAAGATCCGAGATGTTCATAAAGAGATATGCTCTCTTTTTCATTTCCGCCTTGAAGTGAACTTTGCGTTCTATTCTAGTCTAGCATCGGAAGTCATGAGCATATGGATAGTTGTGTAATGAGAGACGCCCACCATCAAACAAACTGGCATCAAAAGGGGGAATACTATCACCGGGTAATTGAGGCGATGGAAGACAAGGACAATGGCTTTAGTTATCTAACCTACCTAAGGTATCTAGTTGAACCCCAGGAATGAAAACGAGATATAGAAATCTGGCTTTGAGATTCATGATCGTGTGTGAATGTGTTGAATTTTTGAATCACGACAATGTGGTTGTTGTTGTTGCCCCTTGTTTCTCTACGTACTCGAGCAACGCCTGTCACAAGGGTTGAACAACTTGAGGTCACATTACCAACTAGAATGCCGTTTACAGAATCGGTTTTGTTAATGCCGCTCACAAAAAGCCATCAACCGAGCCTCGGGTTTTCCAAGTGATGATAAGCGTCTGCCGTCACAGGCAGGATCACCGTGCGCACTAAAGTAGCGCGGGTAAAGCAGAGTTTCTGTCTAAGCTGAAGGCTTGATTCAGAGGGGCAAGGGTGTGGTGGTTGTGGACTGCAGGAACACGAGTAATGCTGGCTGTTTCATGTGCCGGACGGTTTCTATCGTGTTTCGAGAGGTTGACTTCGTCCTCTTACCATTCGCTATAAGTGAATCCTTTAACTCGAACAGACAATAATCAAGATAAGTTGTTGGTTCGAGTTGTGAGGCCCGGTGAAGAGGTGAGTATTTACCCGGTTGAAAACCAGACGAAGGAAGGTCTGTTTTGCCCATCCTTCAAGTTTACGGAATAGTTCCGGGCCATGCAAGGAGCTGAAAAAAAGCCGATTCGGGCCGGACCCTTGCGCCAATTAAGGAAGAAAGAAAACTTCTCGAATTGTGAAGCTTGGATCCTGGTTAGAGCTTTCACCGCAATGTTGGGGAAGACTCGTCTATATTCCGTAACTGCTCACTGATTTCTCATATGAAGCACGTGCTGGTTTATAACTTCGTTTCCTCACTGCCGGGACAGACTCGTGCTGAGGTGAAACATCTCTTACTACGATACTCGTATGCATACAAGCTGCACAAAGCGGACTGGCGGGTCTGTCCCAAGCACAGCTAGGGGGATCCTCGACTGGCGGAGGGGTCGACTTTAGCTTGATCGGTGATCACTTCGGATGTCGCTGAAAGCTGGAAGCACAGAAGCTGTGAGATAAGAAGTGTTCTCCGTTGGAGGACTGCCGGACCGCCCTAGACCTAGCGTCACACAACCCCAGTGAGCTCCGGGAGAACTGCCAGCTCTCCGTAAAGTGCCATTACTACGACAATAACGAAGCAATAGTTTAGTGTAGGAAGGAGGATTTGAAGATCGTGAAAGCCGAGACGTGATTCCTTTTTAGCACCGGTCAGTGCATATTGATTTATTCCATACATCAAATATGAACAAAACGAGAATCGGAGACTCGATAGGACAGTTACTCTCTTAACGTTGCATAATCTATTTTCAGTACAACGATCTCTTTAGCGTCTTGGCATTTCTTAGCTCACAGCGACCCTTATCGAATCCGACGTCCGGACGCACTCACGGTGAACGTCGGCGCACAGAACGGAAGCCACCACGAAAAAGTTGTGTAAAAACAGTAGGGTATGACAGGGCGACGTTCAGCTTACTATGGCTGTCCACGTGTGTCTCGTATGCGATTGGCGAACACTAATCCGTCAAAAAGGGCTTTTTATTTATCGTAGGGATCGATGTGTAAGTCAGAATCCGCGACCGGCCCGGGACCCACCCTGGCCCCACTTAGATAGCGCAGTTGCCAATTAGGCAATTCAGCGAATTCAGCGAATTCCACAGAGCCAGAGACGGGCCCCACTAAAAAAATACAGGGTATGTAAAAGTAACCAAAAGAGAAGCTGGAATGCCTTTCTTTGTCATTGCTCTCCCTTCCTGAGCATTCCCAACGAAGCAACCCTCCTTATCTTTGCTGCCCGGCCCAACACTCGTAGCTACGCATTGACGTTCCCCTGGGAGAATCAATGGCGTCGCCTTCGAGGGCCCTGACCCGCTTCGGCGCGGCAGCAACACGGCTGTCGCTGGCCGAAGCCTCCAGCTCTGTCCGCCCATTTGCGAGCTTTGCGACCAACGCTTTTGCGAAGCGACCCCTTGGTGCGTCGCCCGTCAGCATCGCCGACGCTCTCGTCGCGAGACGGTCCTACGCCAGCGCTGCCCCGTCCAAGAAGAAGCCCGGCAAGGTCCGGACCACCTTCAAGTGGCTCTGGCGCGCAACCTATCTCTCTCTCCTCGCTGGTATTGGCGCCGTCATCTACGACGGCTACACTGATCGCAACCCGGTTGAACAAGCTACCCCTGATCCGTCGAAGAAGACTCTTGTCATTCTGGGTGAGTGGAATCCCGTCGTTCACTTGACTTCACGTCACTTTATGTGATCCTCACGAGATCTTCGTCACTAAACATGGCTTCTCGTTCCCTCGTTTCGCAGGCACCGGCTGGGGTTCTGTCTCGCTCCTGAAGAAACTCGATACCTCCAACTACAATGTCGTCGTCATCTCTCCCCGTAACTACTTCCTGTTCACTCCTCTGCTCCCCTCGTGCACCACCGGTAACATCGAGCACCGCTCGATCATGGAACCCATCCGCCAGATCCTCCTGCACTCCAAGGCTACCGTCCAGTTCTACGAAGCCGAGGCTACCAAGATCGACTACGAGAAGAAGGTTATTAAGATCTCCGATAACAGCGATGTCCGCGGTACTATCACGGAAACTGAGGTTCCCTACGATATGCTCGTCATTGGTGTCGGCGCTGAGAATGCCACCTTCGGTATTCCCGGTGTCCGTGAGCACAGCTGCTTCCTCAAGGAGATTCCCGATGCCCAGGCTATTCGAACCAAGATCATGGACTGCGTAGAGACTGCCGCCTTCAAGGACCAGGACAGCGCCGAGATTGACCGTCTGCTTCACATGGTTGTCGTCGGTGGTGGTCCCACCGGTGTCGAGTTTGCCGGCGAGCTCCGCGACTTCTTCGACGAGGATATCAAGAAGCTAATCCCTAACATCTCTTCCCGTTTCAAGGTTACTCTGATCGAGGCTCTGCCCACTGTTCTGCCCATGTTCTCCAAGCAACTGATTGACTACACCGAGAGCACCTTCAAGGAGGAGCACATCGAGATCAAGACAAAGACTATGGTTAAGAAGGTTACGGAAAAGAACATCGTCGCTGATGTCAGCAACCCTGACGGCAGCAAGTCTACTATCACTATCCCCTACGGTCTCTTGGTTTGGGCTACTGGCAATGCCATCCGCCCTGTTGTTCGCGATCTCATGGCTCAGATTCCCGCTCAGAAGGACTCCCGCCGCGGTCTTGCCGTCAACGAGTACCTCGTTGTCCAGGGTGCCCGTGACATCTGGGCCGTCGGAGACTGCGCCGTCGCTGGTTACGCCCCTACTGCCCAGGTTGCTGCCCAGGAGGGTAACTTCCTTGCCCGTCTGTTCAACAACATGGCTAAGACCGAGTCTCTCGAGAACCGGGTTAAGGAGCTCAGCTCCAACCTGAACCTCAAGCCCGGCAACGTCGCTGAGATCACTGAGGAGATTGAGAAGCTCGAGAAGCAGCTCCACCGCATCAAGGACGTTAAGCCCTTCAACTACTCTCACCAGGGTAGCTTGGCTTACATTGGTAGCGAGAAGGCTATTGCCGACATCGCCTGGTGGAATGGAAACCTTGCCTCTGGTGGTAAACTCACCTACCTCTTCTGGCGCAGTGCCTACCTGAGCATGTGCTTCAGCAGTAAGTCACCTCAACTACTCTTACCACATCTCAAGTATACTAACTCTTCTCTTCTAGCACGCAACCGTGTCCTTGTCGCCCTTGACTGGGTTAAGGCCAAGGTCTACGGCCGCGACGTCTCTCGATTGTAAACGATAGAACTCCCTACATACCTCCCCTCTCCTGCAAAACAAACAGGAGCTAGTGATGGAGGTATTCACCCCCTTTTTTCCTATTTAATCAGTTCATAGACGTGGAAAGCGAAGGTTTCACAGGATTCAAGCGCATATTCAGGCCCCATCCCGGGTCTAGATGATATAGAATGAAGGTACACGTTAAACGCGTTGTACCTACGGATTAAAAAAATGGGGTTGATGGGGAAAAAGAGAAAAAGAAAAACACCATAGATGAGGGATTTGGATTTTGCGGTAACATGCAAAAAATGGGAAAATGGGCTGGGCGGCTGGATAGATGTTGCTTAGTCCCTATTACCCCTTTACCTAACCTTTGTATCTTTGTATGGTTCGCTTTTTTTTCTTCCTTTTTCTCCTTCTTATGTTTTATCCCATATAATTATAGAGCAAGACCTTCGATTTGTGTCTCTTGATGTGATTGTGACTGTGTGTTCATCTAGATGGTCTACACCATAGACCCATAATAGATCCATACTCACGGCTTCCAGGGGGCGAGATTCCGAAGTATGGAGAACGTGGTCTTTAGAATTACGACTCTGTCCCGACCCCTTTCTGACCCTTCCAGCCGTACACACATCAGCATCCCCCCGCCCTGCCTAAACGGTTCTTCTCCTCAGAATCTTTTGCCCCCCTCATTCTCACCGACCTCTTCCTGACGTGATGGGATACGAGTTATAACTATTAGTCAGATCTCGTTCTTATCAGCTTACCTTACCTCACCTTAACTCGCCGTATATCACCTCGCCTTACCTGAGAACTTAACGCCACAGGTGAGCTTCTGGCTGAGTTCGTACTCATGTTGACGGTGTACAACCCTGAGAAAAAGTAAAGGAAAAAGGTGAACGTCTCGGTAGACAGTCGACAAAGTCGTAGGTTACCGCGAGCGAAGGTATCACTGAACTGCACGTTGTGGGTTCAGGTGCGCATTCAGGAGACAGTTTGGCTGAATGCTCCACCCTCCTTACTCTCCCGATTTCAAATCGCGTGATAGCTTCAGCTTCACCTTTCTTTCTCTTCTCTTCCCCTTGGGTTCTCGTCCCCTAATTATCCCCAAAAAACAAGGCGGGCATGTCGTTCAGTAAGTCACTCAGTTCACCCACGAACGGCCCGCACGATGCACACACAAGCAATATACATTCACTCTTCCCTCTCATAAAAAAAGGCTCAATTGAACGACAGATGTATTGAACTATCTCGCGCCCTCGGTCGATCGTAGTTCGCCTCGACTTGCGCAAAGGGTATATCCATGCATGCATCCGCCCATTCCATCGTAAGAGATCCGTGTCGCGTCGATCGTGGTTAAGCGCATCGCATCTAGTGGTCCCACGGGTGCTTCCAGCCCATAAGGACGGGACCTGTTTCGCGCATCGTTAGCATTCGTTCTTCCAATCTCTTCCTCCCATCTTCTTCCCTATCCGCATTGCCTCCCTTTTCTTCCACTCGTCCGTTCTTCCTCCACCTCTAATTCCCCCTCCCTCCACCTTTTATTCCCTCTCACCCCCTCCATCAACTTCCCGCATTCCGTCTCTTCTCGTCTCTCCCCCACCTGCACCTCGTTCGCTGTCGAAAAAGGAATCACCTACCATCTTTCTTCGCACGGTACATCAACTGTCTCGCGTCAGCATTTCCCTCCTCCCCTCCCATTCCAGACTCGGAGCACTCACAAAGAACCACATACTAGCGCCAAGCGCAGTCGCGGTGAATCTGTAGATACCGGGGACATGGGGCTTAATGGGCCCGTGACCGTGGTGGCCGCCAGCCATTTTGTCTTTAGTTCTCTGCGTCCGTTCTCGTCAGTTCCGATTACTCGTCAGTTTGTTCTCGTGAGTTCCCAAAACTCGTGTTGGGTCGCAAGAGCGGGGTGTATACGCACGGGGTTGTAGGGCGAAAGACGAAAGTGAGGTTGTTGATTGAGGTCTTGTCAAAGTAGCGTCGCAGCTCCAATGGGATGATTGAGGTCCGAAAACCGAGCCTGGGCCTGGCAGCCCGGCTGGAGTCGGACTATTTCGCTTACGGAAGGCTATTTCCTAGTCGGGCTAGCACGACAGCTATTTAGGTGATGAATTATTGAGCACTTTTTAGAGGCATCCAACAAGTTCAACGGCTTTTTACATCAATATCACTTTCAGACAAATGATATACGAAAGCAGAATGCAGTTTTTGAGAGCTTCGCGAAATATTGATTATGTACAATACACTACTTCTAAAAACGAGAATTACACAACCAACGCACAGTGGGTTGTGTATCAAAGCTATCCAAGTCATTCAATCCTAGACTTATTCGTGATGATCCGGTGAAGCGTCTATCATCGACATAGACCATGGAAAAGGATTGCTTACTATGTCTCTCTGTGCATTCATCCATGGACAACTCTGTCAAACCAGTTATTACTATGAACCCCAATCCCTGGCAATGACAGTCCGTGGAAAAGACAACCAATTGCTTAGGGGTAGGAGTTGAGATGCCTGGGCATCAGAAGTCAACGTTTAAGTCGGCGGATTCAAGTTAAAGAAGCATGATAGCATATCAGGAGACAGGCACTTGGAAGGTAAGTCAAGTCGTAGGCTCAGAAACAATGCATAAGAGTCTCTTGCGTACACGCGCCTATGCCATGTTAGAATAGGAGTCATTGGATGTCTCGAAGTCAAACGTTACCTGAGATTGCCTGGCTGCAGTGTCCTGTGAATCACTCCGGTGACGAGCCTGATTGGGACTATCATGGCGACGGATGAGACGGAAAAAGATCTCCACTAACAGGTATGAAATCGTGAAGCGAATACGTCTCTGGCGAAACGAGTAGGTACTCTAGAAATAGGTCTATTTTGATGCAAGCTAATGTCGATGCTTTAATCATGTTATAGTCTTTGGTGTAAGGATAGTTAATCTGAAGCGGTAACATAGGTAAATTGTGATGGTGCGGATAGGATTTTACCAATGACAGAGTGGCTGATGAGAATGCAGTGTGTCGCTGCTAGGTGCTTGAGTTGATCTGTATCAACATTCTTCATGGCTTCTTGACTTCGTCGTCGGGCCGGCCGGCGTTGGGCTCGCGCGTCATGGCGAAGAGTTTGATAGCGGTGCCGTCGTCATCGCACTCGAGTTCCTTGGCGAACCTGAAGCCGAAGCGTTCGTAAATCTGGATGTTGGGAACACTGCGGCTAGACTCGAGATAACAGGGCATATTGTTGGCATCGGCCTCCTTTGTCACTGCTTCCATCATCAAACGGCCAATGCCACGATTCTGCGCCTTTGGAACCACAACCATAATCTGATAGTCGAGATTAGTGATGGCTTTGTGAACTTCGCGTTTGGCTTACGTTTAGAAAGTAGTATCCCCGAGAGTCCTTCCACACAGCTGATTGGACTTTCTCCTGAGACGCTTTCCAGATCCAGTAGCGCTTGAATACAATCTCGTTAGTATCACAACTTGTGTGTTCAGTAAGAAGCTTCAACGATCAGACCGAGAAAGAAAAATCAGACCAGAAAGAGCTTGGTCGTTCGAAAGATATAATGGACGTATTCGCTGAAACAGCAGGCTCACGGCCAATGGCTACGCTACCCAGAGCGTAATGCCATGGCTTTCAACCAGCAATTTGCGCCTGAAATGCGAATAGATTTGGCATAAAGGGGTTTGACGAGCCAAGCACGGATTATCAAAAAGACTTAGCAAAAACCAATGGATAAAGATGTATTCCTCAAACAAACTTCTCGGGAACCGGATGGTATACGCACCTTGACGTTCAAGCCTCCTCGGCCGTACCAGAGATTCATACCCAGCTGGTTGAACCACAGACGCCAGTCCTCGAACCAGTCGTACCATGTGGGTGCCTGGTCTGTAGGATGCGGTCGGAGCCAGCAAGCAACGCCGAGCACTTCATCGCTACCCTCTTCTTTGGCAACGTGAAAGATTCCGTTACGCATTCCCCACCGACAGCGTATACCTAACGAGGTCGCATTGCGCCGAGGGTCGAACTAAAGGCAGTGTTAGCGAGCGTCGCCTTTTCATAGATAAACATGAGGATTGGCCAATTTCATATGAAAAAAGTAGACTGGCTGTCATTTCAATGTGGAGCCGCCCAAATGAACGGGATGTGCTGCCCCCAACTCGTATTGTAGGTAGCTGGATATATGAAGCCGACTCGCATGGTCGACTAACAAGTTGGTACAGAATCGATGTCAACAAAAACCAGCGAAGCTTCATCTTCCGCTGATATCGATCTGGTTGTCTGAAAATGGTTTGATGGATAGTGACAATGATGCATAGGAAATTTCGATAAAAAAACAGATAACAGAGCAAGAATAGGCGACGAGGACTTACAGTGGACTTGTCGAAGATCCAGTTGTTGTAAGGGTCGTTAGCGAAGGCGTCCCTGCGAAAGACAAGATGAGTATTCCATACGTAAAACAGAAATAGATACCATGACTCGCAATCTATTAATAGATTTCACTCGCAACGAGCAGAAACGAAGCAAGCTTGGTGTAAGTGCACACGGGGCGGCGGCAACATACTGGATCGCCGTGACGGCGCCGGGAATGTCTTGCTCGGCTAGCAAAGAAACTTGTACTGGCATGTTGGAAATTCCTGTACTCGGACACTATGCCGTGCTGCAGACATGACATACAGACCCTGATTGGATGACGATGATCTACCAGCTGGCAAGCAACTTGCTGGTCGGGTACGTAACAGAATGGCCAAGACTGGTGGTATTCCAAGGTCGCATGCGGGCTCGCTGTCGATGCAGTGTAACGATGGTGGGAGAGGCACAGGAGGGGAAGGTCACAGTATCTTTTCCCGCTTGCGAAGCGTATCGTACGAAATATTAAATCCTGGCAGCGCGCTGTGGCTGAAATCCTGCCCATTCGCCACAATCCGGTAAGTGCTTCATAGTGTGGGTAGGGACGACCTGATAGGATGACCTACCTTGCTGGTAACGCGCAGTAGGTTTAGCTGATTAACGGCAAGTGTCTACTGCAAGCACGAGCGAGCTGAACCCAGGTGCGAACGGTTTCAAGGAAGGCGTTCGTCCCGTTACCTGCAGTGTACGAAGTTGTCAGGAACTAGCAATCGAGAAATCCATAGACCTATGTAGTTAGAACTTGCTACCCCGGAGTCTGCCGATACTTGGACGAGGTCTGCCACGGCCAGACGTCGGAGTTTCACTGTCTCGACTCCCCTCGGTGTATCATATCTCTCTTATACCCAACACAACCATATCTTCCGGCCCTCATGTTCGCTTCCAGCGCTATTCAACTACCTGATACCTGGAACCCTCCCTGTGGGCATCAACATGACAAACCCTGACTTTAGATGGTATGACGTATATTATGTTGTTCTGATAAGTTCAGAGGTTCGTTGCAGACGAGAGCCGGGACTCTTACTGCGAGGTAGAGTTTTCGAGGACGATTAAGAACCGGCTCGTGAAGTCTTGGGTACTCGCGCTAGGACAGTAACAGTGGTGCCGTCGTCCAAAGTGTCTTCTTTCTCCTCCAGTCGGTAGTTGCCTAGCAATGGCAATAAGACGGTCCAAACGAGCCAATACAAGATGCCGAAAGCAATACTGCGGGTGACCATGAATGTTAGCGGATTCCAGCTCGCTCAAGATGACACTTCTCAAGGCAGAAGTGAAGCGTGAAGGGGGACGAATAGGAAATTCTGGGCTTACACTCCCACCCCTACAACAGCGTACGTGGCATACCACAACCCACCGGGACTCCGGTTTGAAGGCGGGAAGAATGGTGCAGCCAAGCCTGCAAAACAAAGTAGTGATCTGAAAATGACAGCGGGAGTCCACGCCTTGAATGGTCTTTTTAGACCCGGCCTTTTGTACCGCAGCCATATTAAGCCGGCAGCGACTGCAAGAGCGAATACGAGTCCCGGATATCCTTCAACTTCCAAGATGAAGGAATACACCTCCTTAGTAGGCGGAAGGATAATCACGAGTACAGATGGGATGTAATGAACAATTAGACCCCCAAGCGGCGTGTTGAATGGCTTCAGGGATGAGAGATGCCGTGAGAAGGGAAGCAAGCCAGCCCTGGCAATCTCTCGGTTGAGACGAGCCTTGTGATCTCAGGGTTTAGTACTATCACAGCGTAAAACGATAGAAGGGAAGAGATGAGCCGAGTAACATACTAGGGCAAACGTGGCTACCATGACGTTGCCAGCTGCTGAGAGGGCCACGGCCAGGGGTAAAACCCTCCTACCCACGTTATGGCCGAGTACGCGCTCGAAAAAGAGTGCGGCAACAAGCTGGCCACTCTCCTTGATCTCGTTGAGAGGCACAACTGCAAAGTAGGCGAGATTTGCTAATATGTAGAGGATGCAAGCCGTCACGAGCGCAGAAATTGAAACGGACTTCAATGTCTGGACGGGATCTTTGACTTCATCCAGGACGTAGTTGAGGTTCATAAGCCCTGCGTACGAATAACAGACCTTGAACAGCGAGGTAGCTATTGTCCCGAAATGCCAGTCACTGTCTTGCCATAGGCCGTCCCACCTATCATAGTTGCGCGCAGTCGTCGATTGCAGGTCGAACTCATCATTCAACGGTCGGAATATCACAACATACAAAGCTAGTAGTGCCATGAAGGCTACCAAGCCGATTTTGACCCATCCGAGGATGTTTTGAATGCGGATACCGGCTCGGTACCATACACCATGTATCACGGTGATAACAGTGAGAAGGGCGACGGCTAACGTCTTGCGCCAGGCATCGCTGGGATTCGCATCGAAGGCGAAAAAGATGTACTGGCTGAAGATCATGCAATTGCTGGCGGTGAATCCAAGCAAAATGACCCGAGTCGCAACGAGCGTCGAGGCCAGAAATCGTGGGCGTGGGTATGTGAATTCAAGGTAGACTTTTTCTCCGCCTGAACGTGGTAGCATACACCCATACTCAAGGGTGACAGCCAAATCGGTAGCGACTATCAAGGCGCCTACCACCCATAGAGTCAGAGACAAGCCTACACTGCCAACTGACTTGACAACGAGACCCGGTACGGCGAAAATTCCACTCCCAATCACCCGGCTGATAGCAATGATGTAGGCACTCTTCCAGTCGATTGTTCGTCCCAACATTGAATCTTCAGGTATTATACGGTGTTCCAGATGAATGGACTCTGATTGCGACGTTCGCCCGTTTGCATCCGGCCCTAGAAGAGGAGAACCGGCAGGTGTAGCTCGTCCTTCATCTAACGCGCCGCTGGACATACCTGCCTATAACAAAGTCGAAGCAATGGAATCCGGAACCTGGGGGATTGGCGTGCGACTCTGTGCCGTAATGTCACTCTCATCAAGAGACCAAGACGTTGCCCACTATTTCAGACTATCACAGAAGGCTAGGAAGTAATGTAAAGGCATGGGAATTGATCCGTCTACCTTTATGTAGAATGTTCATGGCCCCATGTTGCGCCATGGGAAATAGATAGGCCTGCATGTTGATTAGGTAGTCTCGAGAAGGAGAGCATGTCCCGGTGGACAGCAACGTTGATCGGCACTTTGTTGATAGGATGCCATGGCTGCCAGTCAAACTGCCGCACGCCATACGTCACAATGTTTGCATCATGAGAGGAAAATAACAAGGCGGGACTGGACCGGTTCTTAAAGTTTTCATGGCATCTGACCATGATTCGTATGGTTGCCTCTCAGCCGGGCCCCTGGGGTTGATTCATCGAGCTCAAGTCAATAGGGGCTCTCATCGACACGACGATATGTTTCGCGGTGAAAACACATCTCTGTTGACGGTTATGGTAACGCGGACCACGATATGTTTTGATTGTCTGACATGAAATTGTTGGTCTTTTGGGTCAGAAACGTTCGAGTAGGTCCAAGACTCCAAGTACCTCTGAAGATGTGGATTCGCCAAATTTGCAAACCTCGGGGCGATTTCTGAAATTAGAGCAAGCTCCTAAACGAATAGCTGAAGATGTCAGCTGGAGAGTAACACTCGTTGTTGGCTGGATACCCTCCATTACTAGTCGAGCACAACGGTAAGGAGTAAGGAGTAACTGGATCAGATGCAACTCGTCCCCAAGCCAAGACATTGGTATGGACAATCATACTGCTCAGAACTCTTGTTATCATGAGAGGTACAGATCAGCACAGCCTTCACATTCCGTACTACCCGTGCAAGTACAGAGTGCTGTATGAAAGCGAGTCAGGTTTCAAGATGCCTATTGGGGCCTACCTGGGCAGCATCGTAGTCTGTAGATACCTGGTATCAGTTGTGGGCTGAGGTAGGTAGGTAGAACAACCGGGACTTTTAGCCGCCGCTAACGAAAAAGTCCTCGGTCCCTCGCCAACATTCTGTACGGATTGAGTGTAGACTGAACTGGGGAGCGTTCAAGGAGGCATATGAAACCGTCTGCTGAACACATCTCCGCTCTCAAACACCCACGATCAGAACGTGCAACTATTGTAGATCTCGAATGCGCTATTAAGAGCAATTCCGTGACTTGCTCGTGTCGCACATATAGAAGCGTAGAATACCAGAAAATGCAAGAGAATAATACACAGTACAAACACAAGATCAGGTGAAGTGAAGTGAGGTGATCATCGGATGTGAACAGGGACATCATGTCGGACGCGTACGAATGGTAACAATGTGTGGAGTAAACTGCACAGCCTCAAGAGGCGCAGCACATCGATGCCTCTCTCTGAAGCACACCCGGCCAGAGATGCCGACTACGCTAAGGAGTCCGCTAACTGTGATAGGCTAGGCCATAACGTCCATCGCCTATGCACACACTTTCTGCCCAGTCAAAAGCGACCTAACAATGCAGGTACGAGCACTAAGGACGCGCCTAAGCCACTTCCACGGCTTTCCGTATCCAGTCAAGATCGGTGTCAGGCCTCGTGGTTGTCTTCGTCATCCGAGCAACTTCCTACGAGTTACCTAATGGACAGTCCCTCCCACGCTCCCTCGTGCCTCTCAAGCAGTCTGCCGATATCTGTCTGCCGATATCTCATTCATCTCGGTAGTACATCTGTCGATGATTGTTCCAATTGCAACATCCACTCATTCTAGTTACCTTCCCGCGAGTCGTTATCCTTGAGTCATTTTCTTGTTTGGGTCTGTCCTTCAGTGTGTCTTTCGGGGTGCAACGCGCTTAGATCGTCATCTGCGTTAGATCTGAGCGGCTTCTTTCAAGATGCTCGACGAGAACCTGCCCACGTTCTACTTCAGATCGCCCTCTAATGACAACACCCAGATCTCAGCTTACTTGTGTTATACTCAGAACGGATCTGAACCAATCCCGGAGTACAGCTTACAGAAACTAGATCCAGCACTTCCCCAAGCCAAAAACAAGTATGCCATAGCGCTGGCTGACGCCAATGCCCAAGGCATCATCTATGCCGAAGTGCTAATTGAGCCTGAGTTCCAGCAGCCTAGCCTCTCTGCTGCTGAGATACGCTCATACAACGGTCATCTACCACCACCTGTGCCCATTGTACCTGAGAGCTTCACCGCGCAGCTGTACAATCCGGACCAGCAGGTCATCATCAAAGGGGAGAAGAGTCTGTGGATGGGCAAGGAGACCTTCGAGTTTGAGATGCCGCAGAAGACATTCCGTGTGCCATCTGCATCGCAGATCGATCGACAGCAAAACAATCCCATCACAAACGGCATGACGCCTAAGGTCGTGTTCAAGTGGAAGCGCGAGAGCAAATTCAACAAGGACATGACCTGCTATATGACTGGTCGCTCTGCTGGCGGTAAGAAGAGTAACGAACCTGACATTACTGTCGCCATGTATAAGCATGGCCGAGAACGCGCCGTTACGATCTATGAGCCCAATTTGCGACGAGTCGAGGTTGAAGACCGCAAGGGCCTTGAAATTATCCTCCTTCTGAGTGCAGAGGTTATCCGTGAAATCTACCTAACGCCTAGTCGAGACTCGTTTAATATAAAAGGTGCGCCGCCGGGCAAGCGCAAGAGCTCTGCAACTATGTACCATGGCTCTGGGTCCCCTGAAATCGATCCTTATACTATGACCTCAGGTCTTGGCATTTCTGTTCCAACGTCGCCAATTACATACCAGCCCAGCTCATCGCAAGACGCCGAGATTAGGCGACTTCATGCCGCTCAACAAGAAGAGCGTGACATGAGAGACAGAGCTCAACAAAGGCTAATCCAAAGAATGCTAGAAGATGAGAGAATGGCACGTATGAAACGTGAGGCCGAAGTAGAGAAAGAGACGGAAGCACTGAGAAAACAGTTCGGCATGGAGGGCCAAGTCTACTCCGCGGGACCTCATCATCCGCCCGCCCGCCAGACTTCAAATCCCGGTAGTACTAGTCAAGCGATGCGTTCCCCGATAGGACGCCAATACGCACCGTATCTACCACTGAGGCCCCCGACTACCGAACCAAGACCGCTTGGAGTAGGCCATGGTGGGTGGATTACTGGAATGGCACCCGGGCAGTTCCTCGGGCAACCTCAGCCTCAGCCCCAGACTCGTCCAGGACGAGGGGGAAGCAGGAACGGTGAGTGCAAGGTTTTCAAGAAAAGAAGTACCTTTTTCTAAAAACCGAGGAACTTTGTCAGTGACAGTGCTGTTATGATACACGGTCTTGGCTTTCCTATTTGTTGAACACGCTAGCACAGCCTTTGCTTTAGAACGAGTTGATACCCTAGATGATGAGTTGCTTGACGCCACACTGCCTCTTGCCCTATGCTCTATTCTCAGTTCGTGTTCTCTCAGGTCCTATCAGTGTCTTCATTACCATCCTTTTGTAACAAGTCCATTTAGTACGTACCTCCTGTATGCTTGCGGGGACGGCACCTACAGTACCCCTTCCTCTGTCCTTGTCGGGGACAATGTATATGACCTCTATCTCTTGTCGATGACGATGTCTATGATGAACCGAAACTCCTACAATTCCAAGTACTAGTATCTTTTGCTACCTTACAACCACAATGACAACAAGAACA
The DNA here is from genome assembly GCA_028637775.1 of Xylariaceae sp. X167. NCBI lineage: Eukaryota > Fungi > Ascomycota > Sordariomycetes > Xylariales > Xylariaceae > Xylariaceae sp. X167. Next base: position 72,990 of record JAJFDK010000070.1, read on the forward strand.
ATTGCTGTCTACTTTACTTCTTATCATCTCCTTATTATATCACGATACCTAGGTAGGCAGGAGGTGAACAAATCCAGTCATTCGAGATGCTTTCAAAACGCACGAAATCCAGAACCCCTTTCCTAACCTGCTGCCGTCTTTACTCAACCTCCCTCCTCCACCTCACTGCGCATCTCTCTTTTCACATCTCAGTACACCGACTAATCTTGATATATTACAGTACACCGACTGTGTCATGTGCATTGATTTCAGCACGGATTAGCATCAGAAGACGCCTTTCTTCTTGTATTCGAGACACATCTCCCATGCTGTTCATTATCAACTCAGTTAACAACTAATACTTTCTGGTTTATATCGATTCGTCCAGTCTGATGCAATCGACAAACCCCTGGAGGGTTGCGCGATAGCACTCGCCCATCCGATAACCAGTGGGGCAGTATTCTCGACACTTGGCTTCGATGTTGAAGAAGAGGGCTGACCGCATCCTCACCACATGGATACTGAGGATGAAGCAAATGTCAAAAAACTGATGAAGCAGGTAGACGACAAGTTCTCCCGCCGCTTGGATTTTGATGTAACACCCGAGATGTTTTGTTTACAAAACATGAGTTTCAGGACTTGCATCACGCGCTTTCACAAGCCGCCACAAGTATCAAATCCCACATCGTCAGACTTGACTGGCTTATTAGTGGTTTCAGTAAGTAACGCATCTTCTCCCTTCTGATTGTAGTCATATGCCAGAGAAGAAAGCTCGTTCTTTGGTCTCCCCACTCATATAAGAATGCCGCTTGCACCCCGATATCATCTTGTACAGTACCTGATCAGCTTTTACTGACATTAGGATCCATTTGCAGTTAAAAAAGGTGCGGCATGCGGAAATCCTGAATTTATCAATGTCGAAGGAGTTGACCCGTTCCTTTCCGTTCACTACCCGTCAATACAACCGAAGCAAGTAAGTCTTACTCCCAACCGGTGGATTGCATAGACTAATTGGCAATAAAGGCAGGTCAAAAAGGGACGCTCTACAAGCTGTAATCTGTCGGACTTTCTCAGGGCGTTCTCTGATTATGGATATGGCGAAATTCAGCCCTTCTCGACCATATCATCGAGATAGAAGTGTGGGGGCCTTTGAGCTGATCTAGCCGACGCTGATGAAAATGCGTATCTCAAAGGGTTTTGTTGATCAGGAAGCCATGAGATATCGATTTCGACAAAGACGCAGCCTCTTTGGAGGACGGCGAAGAATACAACGCGGATATCCATGTTGGCGACCAAGAAGGTGAATAGGAAAATTCCACTTGAATCCGAACCACTTCCTGTGTTTGAGCGGGTGATTTCAAGGACGCCCAATTTAAGTCGTCCCGACGAAAACGACGACATGGGTATTGGCCCCTGATACTCCTATTATCGATATTCCGAGCCTGGTCTCACGGATTGGCGGAGGAAATCTCAGGGTCATGACAGCGGGTTCCTCAACCCGTCTTATATACTCCTTTCTCAATATGAAATGTGACGGCGAATGCATCGCCACTGGGGTCAAGTTCTGACATTTCCGGTTCTCGACTCACGGCGCGGCCCAAAACAGGCCCAAAGAGAGTAGATGACAATATCGGGTGGTTCGGTGATGATAACCTGTGCCAAATTGTCTAGCGGCAATGCGTCGGTCATCTGGCAGGTGCGTAGATGCCAATTGATCTGGGTTGGGGTCCGGCCTGGGTCGCCTGCTTCCGAGACTTTGGACTTGAGTCTTGCCAAGTACCTTCCACTACGGAGAGTACTGGTTGTCCCCTTTCAAGCTACCACGCGTTGCGAATGAACGTCACCGGATCGACTGTATGAATACTACCGATCTCACCTGCAGGTCTGCCGATCATCGCGGAGTTTGAGAATGTGTATATCGTTCCATAAACAGACTACGGCTGCTGCGTATGAGCAAATACCAACCCGACACTCTGGCTCGTCTGCTTGTCGAACTACTCGGGTGGTAGACCGCGGGGCTGGTTCAATCATTCGCAAAGAAGCCAAGAATCTCTGGCTTTCTGTTCTCGAAGTACGGCCGATCAACCAGGTGGATTGTGGCCAGGAACGAGATAATGACGAGGTCTCGTTTTCTGAATCAACCGGATGAGGTATCGTGGGTTCCATATTTTCGAACTTCGGACGATCAACCGGGTAACCATGATCGAGGTAATGACGAGGCCTCGCGTTCTGAATCAACCAGTTTGGGCGTCATGGCGTGGTTTGCCGAAATGGCTGGAATAGCCACAGCGGACGTCTGTCGACCATGCCCCGACTGCACGGTCGGTTCTATATATATATATATATATCATCGAGGCTTAGAGGAAGGGTCAACTGCGGCCTGTAAGCCTCGAACTTATATCACGATATTCTTCTGCTGCGCGCGCGCGCCTGCAATATAAACGCGAGTCGCAGTCATCGTACACTTTCTTCTCATTACTTCATGACATGTTACTCGATACACGCTAAATCGACAGTATTAGTAGTTGTTGTTGTAAGGTACCGTATCCGTGGCCATACAGTCCCTTTTTGTCTTGCTCTCCTCTTCCCCCCTTTTCCCGTTCTCTCCCCCCCTTCACTCCCTATCATTTACAACCCGTGCCCCCTAAAACCGCAACTTAGGAAACACAAAAACCAACAAAATCGCAAAGACCGCAAGGCCCGCAATCCACGCATACAGCATCATCCGTCCCCACCATCCCTTCCCCTCCGTAAGCCGTCGCAAACTACCCATGCGACCCGCGACGGTCTCGAGACCCCGTTCACTCCGATCGAGCGCCTTCCCCGCGCCCGCGAGAACGTCCTGGTCTTCGCGCAATGAAGACGAGAATGCGTGCGTGGATGCCTTGAGCGTTTTCGCCATTGCGACCATGGATTCGGTTAGTTTGTCTTGTTCGGCGCGGTGGTGGTCGAGGATCGCTTCTGCTGTGGCGGTTGTTGTGGCTGTGGAGCTTTGTGATTTGGAGGCGGCAGCGCCGAGGAGTTGGGAGCGGAGGGTCGCGGTGGTTGTTGCGGTGTCGGTGGGAGCTGGTGGTGGTACGGTGGTAGATGTAGATGCGATGCCGCGGGGACGCAGGGTTGAGGATGTCGTTGTTGGTTCTGGGTTTATGGTGATTGGCGCGGTGTGTGTTGGCGCGGGCGTAGATGCGATCGTAGTCGTAGTCTCAACGTGCGACTTTGTCCAGGCCTGCACGACCTCCTCCTCTTTGTCTTCCTCCACCTGCTCATCGTTATCCTCCTCAACCCCCACAGACTCCGAGCTCTTACTCGGCGTCGCAACCACACCCGCAAGCAAATCCTCCTCCTCTTCACTATCCTCCTCACTCTCACCCCCAAGCTCCTCCAACTCGCGCAAGCGCTCCGCAATCTGTTCGAGGACCTCGCGCTTCCGACTCAGATCAACAGCGATATCCGGTCGTCGGGAACCGATCTTAAGGCCCGGCGGCGCATCGGATTCGAGGGTCGCGAGGAGGGTGCGGGCGTATTCGAGATTCTGACACGTTGCTGTTAGCACATTCTCCCATCCCCAAATAACTCTCATCCCCAAACAGCACTCAGATTGAAAAGGCAATGGGTGGACGCACAATACCAGCCTTCCGCCGCTCCGTCTCGCTCGCGCGCAACCTGCGCTCGCGCTCGACATCCGCGTGCAGGATGTTCGTCTGCAGCCGAGCCAGCACGCGCGTGAGGGCCGCGCGCGGATCGGCGTCGACGACGCTTTTGCGGCGCGATAGGGGCTCCTGGACGAGGCGCGCCATGTTGTCGTTCTTATTCTCCAATAGGTTTGTTCTTGTAGTATCGGTTGGAAATTGGAAGTGCGAGGTTGTGAATGCGATCGTAAGGACGTTGATGCTTGGCGTTGGATGTTGAAACTGGGAAATGGTTCGCGGTTAGCATGCGCCGTAGGTACGGATGACTTGTAGCGTTCTGGAGGGGCCCCCGGGCGAGGGTGGGGTGGGGTGCACGGGCTTTCTTTGGTACTGGTATCGAACACATACAGGAACTACGATATGGGACTGTATTCCGTACCCTGGGTGCGTTACCTGGTGAACGCCTTTTTTATCATAAAAGCGCACTGAATATTCTTCAATTCTTCTACGAGTTATAATAATTCACAATCCTCTCACGGACATTACCTAGTATGGACGGGTACCTAGGTATTCAACTATGTACATACCCGGGCACACGTACCGGTACGTGACCGACATCATTCCGAAGACAGTGGGGCACCGAGCCGCGCCGTCACTTGAACATCCTTGTTTCCACCGTTGAGATAAGTGGGTCGCCGCGTGCGACCTCAACGTCCTCGTATGCGCATCCCGTAACAGGGGCATACCCTCGTCGGGATGAGACCCCTTAAAGGTGTTCAACGTAAAATATACACTACATAGTTTCACTCGAGCAAGTTCGTCCCTATTGCCATACTATCCTATAAACACCGGTAGCAAAGTCATCATGGATTTGCAAATTGTTCCATACATAACAAAGGCAATGACACCATGCGAGTCTTGAAGCACCATAGATGAATTGTGATTGAGTCAGATTCATTAGCTAGGTGTCAGCAAAATCACCTAGGTGCCTAATGTGTATTGATTCCATATACCATCGGCGTAGTATGGAGCCAATGACGAATTGACAACTATGGGATACACTTGAAAGTTGAACTGTGACAGAGATTTGGCCCCGTGTCAACCATGGTGCCTGAAGCGTCTTAGTCAAAGTCTCAGTCAGGCAAGACAAACATCGTAAAGATAACACCGTCAAGACCGTGCCCCTCAGATATTTGATTATAACCCTTTCCCTCCAATGCAAATTACTATAGAATTACCCCTGCTCAGTATTATTCGCTTCAGAAAAATGTCAGCGCTGTGTAGCGGCGATCAAGCGCAAAATAATTATCTCGACCGACCTCAGTCTTTCGCTCATCCCTTCACAGATAACTCCTCAGCCTCTCAGACCTAGACCTTCGCATTGCTCGAAGCGTTTGATAAGAAGTCGAGAAGGAAATTTCGGTCTGCGCTTGACAAAGGCGCAGCACTGCTGCGCCTGGAAGACGTCGACTGCGATGCGAACGAAGCTAGTCGTGCCCGCGGCATCGAGTCTGACCCCGCCGTCTGCTCCGGTCCCGCAATCCCTTTGCCTTTACCATGCTCGCCTTCGAGCTGCGGCTTCCCAAATATAGACAGCAGCGCCTTTTTTTGCTCGACTGACGCACCCTGCTTGGGCTTCAGCATGCCGGGCAGAGGAAGCGTCGAAGCAGTCGGACCGCCCACCAAGTGTGACTGGTCACCCGCGGCCTGACTTCCGCCATATGAAAAAGACGGGGCTGTGTGTGCCGGCACGGGGGGCGCCGCTGAATTAGGGCTCGGAGCCTGCGCATGCAGGTACTTCTGGTAGGGCGACAACTGGCTCTGAGCTGACATCTGGTCTCGGGACGACCCAGGGCTATGGTGAGACCGTACGGGCAAATGAGTCGTGAGCTCATTCGAGTTTCGTGTAGACATAGCTGGGCTATGTGACGAGCCTTGATTCGAATCACGGCGCAAGATAGTTTGCGCGCCGTAGGAACCGTTGAACTCTGCATTGAGTGTCGACTGGCCATTCGCCCGAACAGTGCTCCTTGAAGCATCACTACCAGATGCTCCATGCCGCATACCCTGCTGCCTTTGAGAATCCGACTGCGTTGTTCGGGAAACAACAGGCGACAACGACGCATTCTGACCAGCGACCTGACTCTGAGGCATCATAGACTGGCCAGCCTTGAACATACCTAGCAATGAGGCCCGATGCTGGTCGGTGGGTAGATCGGGACGGGTGATGCCGCGTGAAGACGAGACCGGCGCCTGCATAGTTGCAGATGGATACGTAGTCGACGGCATAGATGCACCGCCATAGTGGCCATCTATTCTAGTCGCCACGCTAGAAGATGGCTGCAAGGGAGACTGGTGTATAGTCGTTGCCGGATTCTTTCCCGTCAATACAGTCAACAAATTAGCCGACTGTTGACCCAGCGGGGGGATCTGGTTCGCCTGGATATCACCGCCATGGGGCCGGTATTGCGAGTAGTGCGCATTCGGACCGGGAGCAGCGTCAAACCCTTGAGGTACATTAGGGTGGACGTGCTGGTTAGCTACACCTGTACCACTCGGTGGCGACACCATGTCGTGGAGGTTATGCAACAGCATTTTCTTCTGAACCTGCGGCGGCAATGGCTGGGGATGTTGTAGCTGGACTGGCGGCTTGGGCAACTCATGTGGCTTCCTGAGATGATTAGGCTGAGGTAGGTCATCTGTAACGAAGACCTGAGGCCTGGGCCTATGCTCAGGATACTGCGAGTGGTAGGAAGGCTCGGGACCGCTCCTAGGTCCGCCAGGGTACTGTGGAGGTTCCGCGTAGCCGGCCGGAGATATGCCTTGACTCTGAAGGCGATGGCTAAGAATCGATGGCTGAGCCATACCAGCGAATTCTCGTTCTCTATGCAAAGCCGGTTGACTATGGCCATGCTCCGGCGCAAAACTGGCATCGACCGTTTTAGGCTTCAAGATCGATAACAAAGTTTGGCCAGGCTCCTGATTTGAGACTGGCGGCTGCAGCTGAAGCCCATGAGTGGGCGGGTTGATACGTAGCAGCTGGTGCAACTCCTTTGTTGCCTTATCGATGTTGTCTGGGAAATTGCGCGAAGAAGCATGTGGAAACTGCTCCGGAGGCATATTATCGTCCGTCACTAGGTCCTCATAGAATACCGGCGGTTGCTGATGTCCGGCGCGAGCGGCATTTTCCGCATCCAACTTCTGCTGTTTCAGGATCCACTGTTTTAGTTGTCCCATAAAAGGCGCGACCATATAGAACTTATCATGGGAAGTTGGAGCAGAGGCCTGGTTCTTAGACACGCCTTTCTTCTTCTTATAGGTAGGCAGGTCCGCGAGACTGTACCACTTGATATCACCAATCTCTTTTCTCGTTCTGGTCTCAAACACGGTATCCTCCGGGATTCCTCGAAAGACATAGAGCCGCACCTGTTGATCATGCATAGTGATCTCCAGTGGCTGAACAGGCTGGTTTCTTTCTACTAAACCAGAAGCTCGGAGGTCGAAGCCGGTCTCCTCGTAAACCTCGCGCGAGGCACATACGAGATCGTCTTCGTTTTTGTTGATTTTGCCACGGGGAAAACTCCAGCTCGACCCTTTCTTATATCCCCTGACAAGCACGGCGGCATCCATAGCATCATTTAGCATGATAGCGCCCCGAACAGGAACTCTTGTCTTATACGTCATGAATTCCTCGAAAGCCAGGAGATGTACATCGGTAGAGAACGATGCAAGGAGAGGGCAATGTTGGAACATCTTCAACGTAAATGTTCTCAGCGTCATGGATGGTAGGCTGGGGTCGAGCGGTCGGATAAAGTCCTCGTAAAACCACTGTGCTTCTTCAATTTGGAAGCAGATACGTGCGACCGAGGAAAGGTCCTCTCGCGGGAGGTTTATGATGAATCGGACGCATAGGTCGTCCAACCCTGCAGGAGGTTTCTAGTTAGCGCCTGACGAGCCAAAATAAGATATGTCTCAGCTGGTGATGCAAAAGGTTGATCGGTCAATCGAGTCGAGTCGAGTCGAGCCGAATCGTAGGTAGCGATGTGGTAGTAATAAAATGAGTACATACAGTCTTGTAACTTCATCTTGTCGTGTGCCATGATGACGCTGACTGACTTGCATGTCCAATGATAGGAAAGTCGAGCGTAGAGATGGCAAGACGGCGAGGACAAGCAGCCAGCGCGTACGCAGATGATGATGAAGTCGGAGCGGGGAGAGAAGGGAGGGGAGGGGAGAGGAGAAGGGGACCAGGCTGCTGGTTGCGCTCAGCCGCGAATGTGCGAAAGCTCGACGCAGCTCGACGCACGATGGGAGGGGGGAGGTCTCTCGGTAAGAGGGCGCTGGTTTATGGATATTCGTAAGATCCTTTGGTCAGTTATAACGGAAAGCATACCACTATGTGGAAGAGTAAATGATTTGTTCGGTTCGGAGATAATGTTGAGAGGATGAATGGAGGGAGAGGTTTGTGGTGGCGGGAGAGCAAGCAAAGGAGTGCACCTGAAGTGGTGAGAGAATGAGGTGGCAGTGGCAGCGGTACAATGTATTTCGCAGTACGGAATAGTGGCAGTGGCAGCAGGCGGCAGGAGTGGTCGGTGCAGGTGGTTTGACTACGTGGACGTCACGCTCGGGTTGGTCCAAGCCCGCATTGTTGTGGCGCGCGATGGCGTCTGCTGTTGCCCAACCTTGAGCCTACGAGTAGGGCAGCTTCGACCCTGAAATCCTAGCTCGAGCCCGCACTGCCAGCCCCACTTGCGTAGACCTTTGTGCGCCCTGTCAAATGTACCTTTACTAGTAAAATACGCTATCCAGGTACTTGCGCACCGGAGCCGGTAGGTACCTAAGGTGCTTCCTTCCCACCCCGCTCTTGCCAGTGGAAGGCTTGAAGCGCATCACTTCCAATTGAAGCTCTTCCAATTAATCCATTACGTATAACTAGGTAGGTACGGATTGCCTCTATTATGATGTGACTACCAACCTAATAAATAAGAAGGTCTAACTCAGAAACACTTTCTACATAGAAGTGTTTGTTATCGTAGTATGAAAAAGGCCACATCTTCTTGACTTGTTGAACACGCAATGCGGCTTTCAAATATAGCAATGCGTTTAGAAGAAGTAAAAGCACTTACAAGTCAGACAATCGCAATCCGTAGGTGGGTTACCTAGCAAGGACCGCACGTTGCCGAGGTAAGGTCCTCTTCCGAACTCGCGACCTCTTATTCACATCGCACCTTACAACATACCTAACCTACTTGATGATGCCTACCCGGATTCTCTCTTTAGGTCCGATGAGTTGGAGTGCAACTTCTGAGCGGAATCATGCGGCCCGTTTCCACCGCCAACAGCTGACTTACCTTCTGACGAGCTGCCGAACAACAAGATTGATCGGTGCCGTCAACCGGCAGAAGGGAAAGAGTGCAACACTGATTACCTAGTTCTCCTTCTATCACTTATACCTTATGAAAAAGCATCCAACTTCAGATGGGTTCGATGATCCCATTCAACCACTCAATCAATGCCTCAACTAGGTACGTATTTGTATACGAATGCTCCAGCTGTGAGCCATGGTTAGGTCGGGGGAGTATTATTCAACAATCCGTATCTCATCCATACCTCTTGTATTCATCAGATACCGAATTTTAGCTACTGTCGCTATCAGACTGGGCGAGAGTATTCGTATCTCATCTCCAAGCGCGACACGAACCATCTCATATCTTGGATCGTCTAATCGCCCAATGCGACCCCTCCCCAGCCATTTTGTTGACGACGCACGAAATGCCACAAACACGAATGGTCAGGTCACTCTACGAAGTCTCGTATTCCCCACGAAGCGCATCGAGTTCCCCATTCCATCTGCCGTCCCGGCCTTGTTCTTCGATCATGAAGGCGCCGATATGCCACATGCGCTGCTTTTCTGCAGCATGTTGCCATCAAGTTGAATCCTGAGGTCGAGCAAAGTAACGCCACCCAGGCATACCACAGACACCCTTTTCAGAGTCTCCAGGCACCAGCAGATGTTATCAGGACAGCGAAATGAAAATTAGAAGGTCCTCTCGACGATTAAGCCGATCTTAATAAAGGCCATTTTCGATAACGGGTTCGCTATTTTCAGTATCCATGAGAGCATGGTACTTGCAAAGAAACGAATACGCAGCTGATGTACTCAATATGCCTTATCGCTGTTGCCACGTTGATCATGCCCATTATCATGTTCACGAGCTCCGACGCGGCCGTTTTCACTGCCTTTTTCGGGTACCATGCGCCCCAAAGTTACCATGAGTGCCATCACCCTTGGAGATCCTGCTAAAGCGCAAGTGATGCTCCATCTTATGATTCATGAGAAAGACTTTGGAATGCAATGAAAGGTAAAATTGGCGACAAGTACCAGTTCTTGCTAAATGCGTACCTAGATGTCGTTGGACTTCCAGTCATAAACGTCTTGCAGACTTTGGATAACCGACGAAGCGCATTCGCAAGGAAGTTGACAAACCCAGTTTCGACTTTCGATGCGTTAGCGAGAACAGAGACGCCGATGCGGAGCCAGTTCTACACCGTGAACTGGCTATTACGACTAACCAACATCGTCTCGTTCATGTATGAAAAGCGATGCTTTTGAGAGCGGACTTCTCTACCTCCGGCCCCTGGGGTTACGGGTAGACACTGTTGGTCAGTTCAGCCAACGGAGTTGACTGGCATCAGTAGACTTCTTTGCTTGGATACTCGACGCAGCGTCCGTTATGTTCAGCGCCTTGCAGACTCACTCACCATGTCCTGCAGTTGATCTCACAGTGCCTCCGAGCTTTGTTTTTTTCCGACTTTCTGAATGGTGGACGGTTTCAAGGAGTTGTGTCAATTCTAGCACCAGCACCTTGCTTCATGACTTGAAATCGTCAAGAAGCGAGATATGGATGAACTGACAATCCTATAGTAGAGAGATCTCGGCAGTTGAATGCACTTACTAAAATCTCACCCTCTCGATTCTCTGCCACCTACTCGTACTACCGCGGTCTTGGCAGAACATATTCGCCGGTCCTCTGTGTTGGGAACTCGACGAAGATATCCGGGAAGCCCACTTCTACAACTTAGAGAATCAGTGAGTGACTACCTGAACATAAGACGGAAACCCCATTCAGATCAAGACAAGTTTCTAGAATCAACCACACCTTCCGCAGATGCCCAGTTAAAACGATAATTCCCTGCAAGGTCGAAAGAAGCTTGACCTCCTCCATCGTACCTGAATCTATCGCCTCGGTACCTGGATCTAGTGCGCACTATCAAAGGCACTAGCGCACACTATGAGACATCATTGTGGGGTCCGTCTCAGATGCTAGTGCGCACGCTAAGTTTCACTCGCTTTCCATCATGTGATGAACGGTACCTACCTGTCCGCACACAGTTGCTGTTTGAGGTTTTCTTGAGTGTTTTCATCTCGACTGTGGGATCTGTGGATGACGGGTTGTTGGAAGAAACGGTTAAACACGAAGTGAAAACAGTTGCCAATTATCACAGGTAAACAAAGTCCAAACGGCCTTTCATCCTTACAAACACATTCGATTGGAAACAATTTCGCACAACGTAGAAAAGCGGATGTAGTAACTGCATGTGTTCGCAACGCAGACTCTTATGAAGGTAGGTAAACACAAACGAGATCCGTTCAAACGCTCACAACGCAAACCCAAGTCCGCACAACCGATTCTCACGGCACCCGGCTTCCACAAACAACACAACCGCAAACCTGTTTTCTCCCTCTACATTCTTCCCGGCCCTTTATTCCCCGTCCCCTTCATTGATTCTCCCATCAATCTCACAATTAGTATTCTCAAAACCCTACAAAATCTAAAAGAAAGCCGTTATCCAACTCCCGACAAAGTTCCACATTTCTATATTTAGCTTCCGGGAACCATCTCGGTTCAGATCCATGACCACGGGCCCGGGGCTAGGGAAAAGAAGTGGGGGTACGCTACGGGAATGCTAAACGGCCGGGACCCGTTTCGGCACTTCCCATACCCGGCTCATGTATGTAAGTCAGTTAGTGTAGGTAAATCAAGCAAATCACCATGAAGATGCAAAAAGTCCACATTTTATTGCTAGATTAATGGAATACAAGCTACACCGGGTTGTTTTTCGGAATCAATTGTTCATGTGGGATGTGCTATTCCGTACTAGTATTAGCTATTGATAGTGAAGCTCCGGCAAACTGGTACGTGATGAGTACTCCAGGTGGCTTGCCGTAGATGCTACTATGCGATGGCCAAGCTATTCTCATGTATAGACAGCACAGTACGTATGCCGCAAAGTACGGAACCCATGGCGACAAAGGCATCAAGTTGCTCATTCTGTTGTCGGTCGACAACCTGACTAGGGGGTATACCTAACTCCTTTACTCCCGCCCAATGTGACAGTTGGCCGTCATGAACCTTGCAGTCGTTCAGTCTTATAAACCTTACCAACCCCATTTTCCGCCCACTCATTCACAAGGGTAAACGCACTATAAGGCATTGATTTTGATGCCATCTGCGACAGGCGATGGCTGGCCTATGCTGCGACATTAACAATTTCAGCCGAGGTGTCGAACTTATCGTCGCTCTCGTTATTGTTGTCATTGTCCTCGTCATCGACGCGCAGCATGTCAAACCGATTGCGTATGCCAGCCAAAGGTGCCTTCGCCGGTGCGCTTCGTTGTGGTGGTGGCTTGGCAGACGGCTTCGGAACGGCCTCGAAGTCTTGCTCGCACTCATCGACATCAAAGTCAATTCTGGAGCCCTTGTACTTCCTAAATGAGAACTGTTAGGACCAGAGATAATGCCGAGTTCCACTCAAGAGACTTACGCGCGGCTCATCATGCAGTTCTTCGCATAGATCGCATTGTGGACGGAATTGGTCTTGATGAAGCAACTACCTCCAATAAAGTCGACTTTGATTACCGTCATGTTGTGGATGTGATCCAAGTCCTCGCGAATAGAGTCGGCGGTGTGTTGGGCACCGCAGCGTCGGATGATCAAGTTGCGAGTCGTCCCGCCTGCTAGCTTGTTGGCGATGTGTCCAGGCATAGTGTAATGACGATCCGCCCATTTAATGAGAACCTAATTCATCGTGAGAAGCTCTGACAGTATATATTGTTGAACTTATGATGACGTACCCGTTTGTTCTTGATGTAGATGTCATTCTTCTTGGTGTGCTCATAAAAGCGCACAGCATCTTCCTCGTGTACGAACGAAACGGAAGCAGTGCGATCAGTAGCACGCAGAAACACATCCAACAGCTGACCACCACGCACTTCACTCGTCACATCCCAGAGTGTGGCGCCGTTGGGCAAGTTGCAAAACATAATCGTTCGCCTACAGTTTCGAACATACGAAGGCCGGGACTTCTGTAGCTGGTGAAACAAATTGTTGTGCGCATCTGCTGGCCCATCGGCAGAATGGGAAGTGAAGGTATCTCCCGCAGGATCCTGGGCAGCCCATTCGTTGCTCTCTTCGATGTCGTAGGGTCGACTCTCATCGCAGGATTGTGAAATGTTTCCTGAAGCGCCATATGCGGTTGCACCATTGTTATATCCGGTTGCGCCATGCGAGGTATGACCATGTGTGGTCGCGCCGGATTTGTTCGGGCCATGAGAAGTGTTGTGCGATGCTGCTTGGAAGGTAGTGGCTGGGCCAGTGGTCTGTGTGGGACGCGCTTCATAGCCACCGTTCTGGTTGTGAGTGTAAGGAGAAGCAGCCGCAGGAGATTCATATGGGTCAAGACCAGTAAGATCCTGAACAAGTGTCTACGAGTTGTTAACCTAGCCAAGGAGACGTAGTTGCATGGAAGTCACCGGGGGCATGGCGGATTGAGAAAACAGGCGTAGGTGGGCTGCTTGGCAACGGAAGGATGCTTACGGCAATGTTCTCCTCTGTGACTCCCGCTCCCATCAAGCTTCTCTTCAAGTTCGCTAGCATCTGAGTGTTAGCAATGCTCGCCAAAGAACCCAGCAGTCAGTCTCCATCGTCACGTCGGAGCCGCTATTTACCAAATTGACGTGCGAGAAGGACAAGATTCTCATATTCAGCCTTGGGGACCGTGACCATAGGCGCATGGCTGCTAGCGAATGGCAACGACCCCAGGACGTCATTGTTCTAGAAAGAAAAGTCACTTTAGTCAAGAGGACAGTCGACGTCCCCCCGGAAGGCAAACGCACGTAGTTGGATCTGGAGGCAACATCCGGTTAGATCGGCGGTGTGGTAGCACGAAGAGAACAGCGTTTTGGGGCAACATGACAATGCAATCGAGCAGCAGCAGCAGCACGAGAGCTGTCATCGGCAGGAAGACGCATAGATGCTGTGAGCTTACCTCCGGACAAGGGTTTCGAAGTAGGCCCGGTCAATAGTGACGGACTCCGATGCCGACGGCGCCATCGCGGATCGATGGGGATCTGTATCGAAGCCGTTTCGGTTTTGCTTCCGTTCATACGCCATCGATAGCCTTGAGAAATAGAACGGACAAGGGGAACAGGGGAACACAGACGCCGAGAAGTACAACAAGTAAGAAATATGTAGGTTGAATCACGAGGGGCGGGTTTAGGTAGTTATTAGGGGGGTTCTGAGGGGAGGTAATCGCGCCGTAGCACAGAAGGGGGGCCCACAAATACTACAGGTAGGGTACGTACCGGCAATAACAGGAGGGCAGGAACCTTTACTGTACAGCCTGGAGGCAGGCACGCGGACGTGGTTCCTTCCTTGAGCACTTCGCAGATGGCGCGTTACAGTTTTATGTTCTGTATTTGTTCTCTCATGAAACGGGTTGTTAAGTATGTACTTAGGCAGATGCTGTTCTAAAGCGTGTGATCGTACTAGTAGAAGTGTAGGTAGTACAAATGTGTACTTGATGTGTACGATTTACAGGCAGCTCTTCGCAAGTAATCCGTTAATTTGCACAGCCATCTTGGGCTGATCAGAAGCTGAAACTCTGGTACCTAACGAACGTGCTACGCGCCTTCCTCGTGTGCTGTACGCGCACGAGGCAGGTGAGGCACATGAAAAAGTACTCGGGAAGGCGTGATGCACACTGCATACATATGTAATCCGTACCTAATCACTGGCACCGTTAACGAGCGCAAGCCCTAAGGTTGGGCTTATTACAACCTACCGTGCCTTGGGTGCCTACCAGGAATAGGTATGTAGTTGGTTGTTCCTTCACTGCCTACCTGCAGCGATGGGGCTAGGGGAACTGGGGCGCACTGAGTCCCTCAACCCACGGATTACTGGAAGTGACGAGCCACTTTGTCTACTTCGTACCTGACTTCAGAAACTGAGATGCCTGATACAACCTAACCCTTCTCTGCGGATTATCTTATGAACAAGTTTACAACACGTTTAGCTGTAATCCGGATGAAAGTAGTTACAAGTAAATCACCGGGTGAGCATCGTGTTGCCAAGGCAGCCTAGAACAATCCTCTACCAAGTTTACTACCGGGCAGTATGATTTACATACTCGTACCTAGGGAGCTACCTTCTAAAATGCCGGTATCTTCTTACCTGTGTTAGGCAAGTAGCATCGATCCACTCACTGTAATACAGGTAATGAACTAACTCATCTTGGTATCAATTTGTGCAGTCCTAGGAAAAGACGGCAGCCCAGGGAGCCGCCGGGACCGCCCCATCGTCATCGCTGCGTTAAAACCACGAAGGTGACACGCAGGAAGAACGCAGAAATTCCGCCAGACATACGGAATTTCTTACGGAGCGATCTCTTAACAAGTGCATTATACATCTGTCCCAGCCGGTCTTCCTATCGTACATACATGCGTCCATTCATCGCACCGGATGTCCTGAGGTGGCTTGTTTCATTGTACAAGTACCTACTTCTTACTTGTAAGCTCACGCGTCTCTTTGATCACGCGTTGACATGGCGCGAAATGCTTCTCTGGATCGGAAACACCAAACCTGGGCCCTGGCTCTCTCTGGTCGACATCTCACGCTTCGTTCTTTTTTCTGCGGAGTCGGCAACAGTTTCATCTGTGCATTTCCGATGTTGAGATGAATTTGGCTCATATGCCATGTAGCCATGGCCCGCGCGCGCCGTGCCGTCCCAGCAGCGGTATTGCATACGCCATTCTTTCTCAGTATGGCCTCGATTCCTAAAACCACCACTCACCTCCGGAGTCAGTATCCTGGAAGACCGATATTGCTCTTGCTGGATGATATTTTCCATCTCGAATTGATTTGTGCGGTTTTTCATCGTGCGGAGTACGGAATAGAATATCCGGGCAATCATGCCGGCAATATGCCTTTGCATTCTACGAAGGAATATCTTATTACACGGAGCCAGTTTCTTTCGAAACCAATTTGAGCGACTGCAGGGCGAGTGATATTGGCCGAACTTCGAATATGGACGAGGCGCTACTTTTTCTTGTGGCTATGGACAGCAGTCTGAGTGCGCTGTTGTCGCTTTGGGACGTTCCCGTTGCTGCGAAGGCTCATGCTCAAGCGCAAGAGGTCATCTACCAACACCAGGCACGGGTTTTCCATCCCCGCTGGTCCTTGCTATCTGAGCATATGCCGTTCCATCGGGATAATTCCGTACAATCATTGTTCCGTTGTGCCCGTGCTAAGCTGGGCAAAGCAGCCCACGATCGATCTGATACCGACTTGCTACTCCGTATAGGCCGCTCTTAAGATGATGCCTGATGAGTTTGCTCCGCGGGATAGAACTTGATGCCATTTTTTCCGATGAGCAGTAGTTTTGAGGTACTGACCGCCGTTAAAAACACTCACAGAAGCTATTTCGTACGCCAGCTGTGTACAAGCGAGAGATCTAACGATCACCACACTTACTTTACTCTTAGGGAGGTGGCGTGGCCTAAGGCAGCGACGTGACTCGTAAACATAGGTATCCGTACGAAGCATTGCATTATTAGGTACGCAACTCCCTACCAAACTCATTGCTTCTTACGTCCAGCATCATCATCAAAGACCGGTGTTACTACTGGAGTTCATTACAAAGTAAGCGGGCGATCATGTCACCGAGCGACAATTCATCTCAAGAGGCTCGCAAGCTGGAAATCGCTGCTCAACTTCAGCTTAGGACCCGGAGCACCAACAATAGGCTATTACCGCTCCTGTAGAAACGGCGATTGCGTTTACAGTTCTTCGATCCACGGATCATCGACTTTGCAGAACCCATTGTATCTTTCTTACATGTCCCGAAGGGCGGATGAAAAAATGAGACACGTGCACCTCGGGCTTCAATACCGACCCAATACAGGAGACTGAGGCTGGCTGAATGTTCATTACTACTTTCTGCCAACCCGTCAAACTCCTAGAGTATGCACAGGCAGAAATTCCTGGTAAACCCGACTGGCTTCTCTGAGTCCTTGAGGTCGCAAGCTGAAATCTACAAGGAGCACTTCCACCAGTATCTACGATCCGATCCGCTGCCACTGGTCCAAATCCTTTTCGAAATTATCTTAAGCCAAGAGGGCAACTCATAGGTCAATGTAAACATGGTGGCGTTTCACGCCCCTCATGGAACCGATCCATTCGTCTGTCCCTATGCCCTTTGAACCTACTAGAGCTTTCAAACCTCATTGAATTGTCAGTTCGACGATTCTGTATCCGAATGAGTAGATGCTGGGCGATGCGACATTGGCCACGATGAATCACGTCAAAAAAACGAAGTCGACAAACAAAGCCCCGGCAAAGGATCCTTCATCTAAGGGGGAGTGAAATCTAGTTCTACAGCACTTGGTGTTGACTTGCAGGTTCAAGATTCGGAGACTTTTCCTGCTATGTATGGCCTTCCGCAACAGGTTCCTTGAACGTATACCTCCCATCATACCAACGATTTCGTCTTCAAGAACGACCGAGTATACCTGGCCACGAGCGACCTATCTTCATGTTCCTCTCGCGAATCGTCACTTACCTAAAAACTATTGGCAGTCTACGTGCGTCTCATGTCGGTGATCAACTGCCCCCCGGCGGATATATTCGTCGTACGAATGCAGTGATGGCCAGATCTCAGTCTCCTAATTACTGATTCTTTGTGTTCTGAACCATGCACCTCTCGGACTATGTATACGAGGATGCTTGTGCCATTCAAAATGAAGCCTGAGGCCTCCTGAGTCTATCCCGTTCCACAATACCCGTTCATGATACGAACGTTGATGCATATTGCCATCTACATCACAACGTAGCCTCCAATACTCGGCGCCGGCAGTTGTGTGGCATTCATCTCAAGCCACAAACAAGATCGAGTATATTAATTGAGATGAGCTCTAGCCTACATGCCATCTATGCAGCCATCCGGAGGAGGTCCTGGTCTGGGCTTCAATACCTCAACGGCAAGCTTCATCCGAGGCCAGGATGCAATAGAATCGAGGGAATCTGTCCGATAGGTCTCTCACGACGGTATTGAGACTACAAGCATATGCATATCACTTGAATTGGAATATCCGCTGCGTCATTTCAGTTGCCAAGGCAATGCAGGTTGAGCAGTCAGTCGTAACTGTTTTCGCGGATCCTTTGCACATCGTAAAGCGCAGGGAGACCTCGAATCAACATAAAAGCCTCGCTGGCCGCACTGCTTGCTCTTCTGAACCTTCCTCTATCACCAGCCTGCCACCCGGGAGCCACCAACAGAGCCCTCATTGCCAGCACAAGCCAACCCCTTTTTGAATCTTATCCCTTCCCTCTCATCAAACCCAAGATGGCCGTCTACGCCGGGCGCTGGGGACATGTCGACGGCTACGCGAACAACGATTCGTTCACCCTCATCATCCCGTCTGCTAGCATTGAGCCTGCTCGTGCCATCATTGCAGTATATCAGTGGACCAGGGACGCTGCTGGCGTAAATAAGCCAGTTACCATGACGAAGACTTTCATCCAGTCCGTAAGCGAGGATTCGGACGGATCCAAGAACGTCGTCTTTGGCGTGCCAAAGGATCACTACTACTGGTGTGTTGTTGCCACAGTTCTGCCCGGTTTCTGTTGGCTGCCCTCTAACATGATTACCCCTGACGCAGGTTCCGCGCCAAAATTGACGCCGATGGGCAGAACGTGAGCCTGACGGTGCTGAACCCGTCTGAGCAAGTCGTCGGCCAGACAAGGTTGCCATTGCTTCACTCCGCTTAGCATCATTGGCTCCCCTTTTAGAGTCACAATTGACAGCTTGGTGGGAAGTGGACTTAGGGATATAAGCATGGGTCGGACTTGTAGGTCAGATATAGGGGTTACATTCCTTTTCTCAGGTATGAGTGCCGTTAGCTAGCTCTCCGACCGGAAAGCCACAAGGTATCGAGGTGGCTTATCCTTCTTGTCCTTCCTTTAAGTCACGTAGATGACTTCCTTCCACAAATAACCCCTCAACCTACGCGTGTAAGCATGCGTTTGGCGGCCGTACTTGTGCAATTCCCGTAACAGCTATGTCGGATCCGAGTTGTCTTCTCGTAGAGAGCGTAAAAGAACCGGGAAACATTACTGGAAGTCATGCTTGAGCCATGCCCCAACAGGTCGGTCTTCACGTCTGGTTGAGTAGGTTGTAAAGTTAAGCATCAGCGGATGAACGGCTGCAACCGACCGAAGGATGCATGAAATAGACGCCCGTGATAGTTAAGCTTGACAGATGTAAGACCTAACTCTGTCTCCAATCCTACCCGGAAGTCTGTTACTTAAATAAGCACGGATCTGAGTTACTGCCACAGTCACGTTATTTTGAGTTGGAAGCCTCAGTGGCAAAGCACAACTAACTGACCTAGATATAAACGGCATACACCAACCAAAGGGGTATGGAGTGTTGACTCAGTTGCCTACCCGGATAAGTCGGTTTACCACAACGACAGTTGACCTTTAACAAGTGAAAGAAGGAAAAAGAGAAAAGACAATAGTGTTATTGAAAACGGAGATATAGAAAGAACAAGAGCATTCTCTCTCAACCCGACAAGGGTGTTGTCTCTCAACCTGTTTCATAGCCGGTTAAGATTCTCACTACTACTTTAGCGGAATATATGACCATGACAGTTGACTACTACTACCCCGGATTTGTGGAGAGAGTATTCCGTAAATTAAATTCAATTCACGGCCTCAACCTGATTCAAGACGAAAGAAAAAAAGGTTGGACTTATTTTTAGAAAAAATAAATCGGTGGTATAGGCAAGGCGATGCTCTCTATACTCAGGCATCTTGTGGCAGTATGCAGTCTGTCCCACGGTACCCAAGGAGAAGTTACCCAGGTCCGTTTGTCTATTCCCCGGGGTTGTACGTGCGCTACGGTGCATTGTACGCGTTACAGCCATGAGGATTATAAGCTTGTTTACTTGTACTGACACCAGAATAAGGCCCGTACTTGTTGTGAGCTCCGTCGGTCAAGGAATGTTGACCCGACAGAGTGGTGAGGCGACTCGGACATCGTGATGTGGGGAGAGGAGGCTTAGAGATGAGCCCACTATAGCTATATGTGCGGATGTTTCCATGGTGCATGAGCATATGTGCTGTTTGCCGCGTAATCGGGTCTCAATCTGTGTCTCTACCTCCCTCTCTTTCTCTTTAATGTTCACATATTGTTCTCACGATGTCTCTGGATTTTGGTTTTTTGAGGTCTTTTTTCTCTATCGCCGCTGAAGACCTGGATTTGTACCTGACTTCCGCTGGTACCTGCCTCCCGGCCTAGCCCCAAAGAAGTACAGGAACAAACAGAGTATAAATACGGGTGGACTATTGTACACTAAAGTAGACTAAGGTATACTAAGGTACCCCTTCCGTAAGGTACGCTACCGTGCCTGGGAGCCAAAAGGTCTAGGTCTTTTGCCTATTGCGGCTAGTGCACCGCCATAGCGCGCGCTTTACGATCGTAAAATGACGGGATGCGCGAAGTATGCGATGCACGCCAAACCTTTCTCGTCGTAGCTGCATGCACAGTGCTCGTGTTCGCCAGACCAATAATACAACCCAGCTGGCTCAATGGTCTCGCTGCCTTTTCCCACCTGGCTCGCCTGGCTCGGAACATCGTTTCGTCTGCTCTTCTCTTACCGTTCTCTCCTCCACAGATCGTCCCATGCATTGACCATACCGGCCATCTACCATCATCCTTTTCGGTCGTTTCTCTCGCTAGGCCACCGTCATTCGCTTTAATACCTTCTTGTATCGCTCGCTCACATCCCTATCGTTCCCAGACCCATACCAGCGGCTCTCCCCCCTCCCCTGTCCTGTTCGTTGGCGAAAGTCCGAACGTTTTATTTTGCTCCAGCATATTTGGTGTCTTGATTTTCTTTGCTAGTCGGCCTTTAATTATCATTAGTGCATCTGCTCCAAGACTCCCAGATCACCGAGCAGCCCCTGTGAGAAGCACTATATCTCTGCTCTCTCCTCCTCCAAGCTTCATCTCGATCTCAGAGCCCCCTGAACCCGGACTATAAAGGAGCGTTGAAATTGCCCACGCTTTGACTTCTCTCCGGTCGAAAAGTATCAAAATGAAGAGCCCACAGCACATATTAACCGTTGCCCTGGCCTTGTCGCCGTTAGCTGCGGCATGGACCGCTGTGATTCCCGAGGCAGACTCGCTGGTGGTACGACAGGATGATTCGGCGTCCAGTAAGTGATTCACGCCTAAGGCAGGCAAAGTTTTCGTGTATCTTCTGCGGGGTGCTGACGTTGCTTCAGGCCAACAAGATGCCAAACCATCGGAGACAGCGTCGCCTCAGAGCTCGGCTACCGATGACACACCTCAATCAACCGGTACCGACGCGCCTCAGTCGACCGGAACGGCCAAGCCCACAGCGTCCGATGATAACACTCCTACTAAGGCGTCGACGGGATCGGGCAAAGGGCCCACCAAGACCAAGACCAGCCCGCCGAAGCACACGACGTTCAATGCTCTCGACCCGGCCGGTGGTGTTGCCATGATCTCTCCGGCACCGACTGCCCCAATGCCGCTGTACCGAATCGATAACACGGATCCCATCACATGGCAGTGGAACTACACCTCTCTCCAGGGTACACCCACAGCCATCGACGTGCTCATCTCGTGCTCCGCTGCGACAGAGACATGGACCTTGACGCAGAACATGACTTTCGCGCCTACTGCCACGTTCACCTGGGACTCCAACAAGTTCCAGCAGACGCAGATCGCTAGCCCTCTGCTCGTCCAGAAGTACACCCTGCTCATCCACGACTCGGCAGGCGCCGTTACCGACACGCCCGAGCCTGGTTACCTGGCCCCCTTTTCTGGATTCCAGTTCGGCCTGTACACTCCTAAGCCCTACCACGACCTCGACGAGTGGGAGTGTGTCACCTGCAGCGCAGCCGCCGGAGGCCTTAACCGCCAGGCTTTCGGCTTTGCGATTTCCATGACCATCCTCACGGTGCTCAGCTTCACTTGGTACGTGACTGGAATCGCGGCCCTAATATAAGAAAAAAAAGCAACAAGTCAATGAAAAAAAGCATATGCTTTCATCAGACTGCCTTTTTGCTCTTCCTGCAGCACCAGAGGTGGTGATGAGGCAAAATCAAAAAATAAAAAAGAACAAAAAATGCATCGGTCATCATTGCACACTTGGCAAAATCTGAAACGATGCAAGACGATTTTAAAAAAATGATGCATGTGGGATTCAGAGGGGATCACAACGCGGCACGGGAATGGGCGTTTGCGTGTTGTCTTTTTTGCATTATCAAATCAATCTTCTTGATTTATCTGTTATAATGTGTTTGGAATAAGTCTTACATAGTACACGGTCGGCCCTTTTCAAAACCGGCTCGTGCCACCACATACATACAACAATATTCTTTTGCTTGTTTTTGCGGAAGGGGGAAGGAAATAAAGGGTGAACCAGGGCGTGAAGAGAGAGAACGGCTTTGAAGACAGACAAGTGTTGATTGATGGGATATGTGTTTCCCATGTGGTTGGATTGATTGATTCAAAGCGCTGCCAGTACCTAGGGCTGTTGAGCAAAGCCTCCTAGGTATTTCTCCTAGCAAATCTTGATGTGCCCATGTACCAGGACTTCTTACGAGATTCACATATATATAGCTCCTAATGACAATAACCGCCTACGTATGGAACAAATCTGACTCAGAGATCATGTGCATGCTGATACGAGAAATAGAGAAGAGAGTAAGGTGGGGGAAAGAGTATGGTCTGGTGAGTCGAACTCGTATATCTAAACCATACGCAACGAAAACCCACCACCACGCTCCTCCTTCTCCCGTCCCGCAAAGATCCCCGTGAAATCCACCGAGCCCAATGCCGCGGCCTGACCTCGACCGGGTGCATTCGGCGTATCATGTCTCTTCCGCCTTTCTTGTCCCGCCTTACTGGGAAACGTAGGGAACATAGCCTCATGCTTCGGCTTCGGATCCTGACGGAAGTACTCATGCTGCAGCATCTGCCTCGCCGTGGGTCTGTCGTCCGGATTCAGAGATAATAAATCCGAAAGTAAGGAAACGCCAGCCGTCGTCAACATGGGGAATTTCGCGCGAATAACGGAGCCCACGGAAGCGGGGTTCGCTTTTGATGGGAGACGCAGGGACCGCGCGTTCGGGAGACGTCGGAAACCGGGCCAGGAATCGTCTGTTGGTACACCGCAGAGCTCGAAGATCTTTGTGAGTTCGTCAACTTCGTTTTTTCCCGGGAGCAGGACCTCGCGGGTTAGGATCTCGCCGAAGATACAGCCTACGCTCCACATGTCGATGGCGGCATCGTAGGTCTTGGTTCCGAGGAGGAGTTCCGGGGCGCGGTACCAGAGCGTGACGACGAGTTGGGTGAGTTTCGGCGGCGGATCGCCCACGTAGCGGGCCATGCCGAAGTCGGCGATCTTGAGCTGGCCCCGGTTATTCAGGAGGAGATTGGAGGTCTTGATGTCGCGGTGCAGGATCCAGCGATCGTGTAAGTAGGCCACGCCGCTCGCGAGTTGTAATAACAAGGTCTTTGCCTCCGAAGCCAGGAACGGCTCGGGCATGTCCTCGAGTATACTCTTGAGATCATGCTCGACGAACTCGAGGACGAGGAAGATGTTTTCGATCCGGGAGGTGTCTTCGCCGACGACGACTTCGCGCAGCTTCACGATGTTGCGGTGCGAACAGTCCTTTAGGATCTGGATCTCGCGGAGCCCGGTTTCTGGGAGTCCGGTTTGTGATGTCTCGGCGGTGTCGAGCTTGAGACGCTTCAGCGCGACGACTTCGCCTGTTTTTATTTCGCGGGCGCGCGCGACCCAGCCGTATGCGCCCTCTTCGATATCATTTAGTTTATCGTAGTTCTCGACGCTGCGAGCGGGCGTCCAGCCGTCTGTCTCGAAGCGGAGGAGTTTGACGCTCGTCTCGGCGTCGGGTTCGGGGGTGAGTTTCCGGCGTTTTGCGGGGGGTCGGTCTGTTTCCTGTTCTGCTTGTGCTTCTTGTTGTGCTTTCTGTGCTTGTTGGAGTTCTGCTTGCCGACGACGCTCTACTTCTGCTTTTGCGGCTTTCTCGGCTTTTAGACGTTTCTTCTCTTCTTTCTCTTTCTTTAGTTTGGCTTCGAGGAGGGCGTCTTCTTCGGTGTCGGCCCAGCGGGATTTGCTTGCCATTTTGGCGGTTTGTGAGGGTACGTGACAGGTAGGGATATTGGTGTTGTTGTGGTGTTGAGTCGTTATTCCATTGATTTGGCGAGAGATGCACGGGTGTCGTGAAGATCGTGTAGATAGATAGATTGATGGATATGCAGCTGTAGATCCGATGGACGATTCGTATCGTTCTATTTTGCCAATTAAGTCGTGGAGTATACTATTGAGATGAAATGTTTGTGAATTATGTGTATGAATTGTTGAGGTTGAGGTTGAGATCTCGCGGGCACGACGAGACTTGGATGTCATTGGTGACTTATCGGAGAATAATCGGGGCAAAGTGAAGCCGTTTAGATTCGGAGCTTCGAGCTCAAAGCTGCCAGCTTCATCCACTTACACCTTCCAAACAGTCACGGAGCTATTGTCTCACAAAATTCACAATAAATTCACACATTATATTTTCAATCTTCATAAGATGAGTATATGAGAGGTTTTACTCTAATTTATAAAGATTTCTACTCAGGATGAGATCAGCCGTCGTCCGCACGGCTCATGCCGGGCTCAGATACACATCTCGCAGACCGACAGCTTCAAAGCTCGTCTTAAGTCAGAGCTCAATAAGAAATCTATCATCAACGCCGGTCAGGAGAGAAGAGGAGAGAAAATGGTCGACACCACTGGCAAAGCAGCTCACGGAAGCCATCAACGTATGCACGCTCGCTTGTCAAACTTGTCTCCATGAAAATCTGTGAGAAGGACTTAAGCTGAATATTTGTTAGATGACTGGCCCCATACCCCTTGCGAGCTACATGCGCATGTGTCTGACTGCTGATGTCGGTGGCTATTACACCGGTGCCCTTGACGCGGGTCGCGATCAGTTCGGTCAGAAGGGTGACTTCATCACATCACCCGAGATATCCCAGGTCTTCGGTGAGCTCATTGGCATCTGGTTTGTCGCAGAATGGATGTCTCAGGGACGCCCTAAGTCCATCGAGCTCATGGAAGTCGGTCCGGGTAGAGGTACATTGATGGATGATATTCTACGAGTGAGTCGACTCATTCATACCTTTTTCAACCTTCATCTTCTAACATCTCTTAGACCATTCGCAACTTCAAAGAGATGGCGTCCAGCATTGACGCCGTCTACATGGTTGAAGCCAGCAAGGAGCTGCGCGAAGCCCAGAAGAACCTCCTCTGCGGTCAGGGCGCCGAGATGCGCGAGTCCAAGGACGGCTGGCACAGCACGAGCAAATACTCGAATCTGCCCATAACCTGGACAGACTCGATCAAAGCCGTGCCTCAGTCCGCGACCAAGACGCCCTTCATTGTGGCTCACGAATTCTTCGATGCTCTCCCCATCCACGCTTTCCAAGTCGTTGAGGCGCCCGCATCTCAACAAACCCCCTCCATCAACATCAGCAGCCCACCCAGCACAACAACGACAACACCACCCCTAACAAAGCAATGGCGCGAAATGGTCGTCTCCCCCACGCCCGAGGGTACCACCCACACCGACCTCAAAACCCCCAAAGCCTTCCAAAACGACCCCGTCCCAGAATTCCAAATGACCCTCAACCCGGCCCCCACGCGGCACGCCCTCTACCTCCCCGAGTCCTCCCCTCGCTACCGCGCCCTACGTTCCACTCCAGGCGCCCTCATCGAAGTCTGCCCGGACGCCTCCCTCTACGCATCCGACTTCGCCACTCGCATCGGCGGGTCCGCAACACACCCAAAACCCCAACCCTCGGGTGCAGCCCTGATCCTCGACTACGGCCCGGCCGAAACCATCCCGGCTAATTCGCTGCGCGGAATCAAGCGCCACGCCATCGTCAGTCCCTTCGCGGCGCCGGGCCAAGTCGACCTCAGCGCAGACGTGGATTTCCTGGGTCTGGTAGAAGCCGCAACGCTTGCCAGTGAAGGGGTTGAATGTCACGGACCGGTGGAGCAGGCGCACTTTTTAGAGAGTATGGGGATTGCGCAGCGCGCGGAGATGATTGCCAGGAAAGTGGGCGATGAAGGCCGGAAGGAGGAGATCGGGAAGGCGTGGAGGAGACTTATCGATCGTGGTCCGGGCGGTATGGGTAAGGTATATAAGGCGCTTGCTATTTTACCTGAGAATGGGGGTCGGAGACGGCCTGTTGGGTTTGGTGGGGATGTTGTTTAAGGTGATGGTGCCTGTACAGTATCCACGCTCTGTGTAGAAAAGGGGGTGAGGTGTATAGCATGTACGATCGTGTACTTCTACATATCATAGACCCGTTGATAACATCAAAACTTCAGTCCCGGACTACAACACTACGATCCCCTCAATTCAGGGGTAACATTCACACACATCCAACCTCCCATCGAGTCCAGTCCTAATTCATTGCGATCTCTACCTCACTTCAGGAGCAACATTCACGTGCATCTACCCTCTTATCACGTCATTTTTCAACGAATTAGACAAATACCTCATATGAACAAACACAGAAGCTTGCAATTATCTTTCTCATCAAGCCCGTCCGTCCGTAATCTCACGCGAATGCAACTCGACTTGACTCCACGCCGCCCAACGCCAAGTTAAACTAACAAACGAGTAAAAGCCTCTATGGTTTTACATTGTAATCGAAACACGCAACCAGGTAGTCGAGGTTATGCTGCTTTTTGACCCGACTTATCTGTTGCTGTTTCAACTATCCTCTCTTCATTTCTTCTTCGAGACGAGGTTTGAACCCTCGCCACCTTCCTCGTCATCACTGAACTTATCACCATCCTCACCAACAGCAAATATCGTCTCGCCATCGAAAGAGTCACGCGGGGAGTCCGGCTTTGTGGGCGCTCTTCGCGGCGCAACCTCTGTAGTAGCGCGACTTCCATTTGCCGGTACGGTGGGAGCATTCGTTGGCTTGATTCCGATATGCGCTTCCTCGTCATCGTCCGAGTCGTCGGGGGCACCCACATCGGCGAATTCAAAGCCTCCATCTTCATCCTGGGCGATCTCATCACTCATCGCGAAGCGGCGGTTGTTGGCGGTAGGACGCCAGACGTAGGCAACCCAAGCCACATCAGCAAAGTAAACCAGATTCAACCAGCCGTCAAGCATAAACCACCGGGACTTCCAGTGGAACGGAACGTAGTCGGGGTCGGATGCCGAGGCGAACGTGAATGAGTTGAAAAAGAAGAAGCCGAAGATGACAAGGATGCTGATCAAGATGCACCACCAAAGCTTCTTGTACATGGCCTCCTTCGCAGTCTGTTTGCGTTCACGCAGATCTTTCAAGGTGAAGTTAAGTGAGTTAAGCGTCCACACGTAAAAGGCAGTCAGAGTGCCAGCGAGGGGCAGGACAATGAGAAGAACGAAGAGACCTAGATGTTGTCAGCGATAGATGAATAGAAGAAAAAAATGGAACCAATCATACCGGCAGCTTCAGGAGAGACTAGCAGACTAGTAATCGCATAGACAAGCCCGAAGACGAAGTGGGCAATGGCCAACCAGCGAACATAGACCATTGTCTTGCCCAACGACGGCTTGACGACACCGTAACCCATGCACACAATGAGTAGCAAGAAGAACGAGAACGAGTTGCGGAAAGCATTGAGGATAGCCACCAAGATCAAGAGGACCTTGGATCCGATGCTAGAGCCGTGTCGGTTCAAGAAGTCTGGGATTAGAATGTCAGTAGCTAGACATTGATTGAAGTCATCCCATGCTTACCATAGAAACCCCAAGTCAAAAGCATCTCAATGACAAGGAATACCAGGATCGTGGTAATGTAATTCTGTACAGGTACTATAATGGCTAGTCAGCTTAATCGACGAGCAACTAAAAGGGGGATGCTTACAGATGTCATATCTGTGCTGATAGTAGAGAATACCCCATAGACTAGACATGATCAGTACAAACAGAAATTCTAGTACATAAAAGTGTTGATTTTCCAACGTACATGGCAACAACAGCGTAAAGAATGGTAATACCGCCGTAGAAGGGGAGCTTCGGAATCTGGGTGGCTGGGAGCTCGCCGTAGGCCTCACGGAACTCAATAACACCCATAAAGTCGTCGGTGGTATAGCCATATGCCGCAACACAGTAGTAGCCGGTGTTCTTGATGGGATAGTTGATGGGCGCAGAAGACTTGAGGTGTACAGCCTGTGTCAAGATCGGATTTGTGGACTTGGACGCATTCGCAGCAACAATCCATTCGCCCAGGTGGGCTTTCTCGCAGAGCTTGTTGGCGACATTCTCCTCGTTGCAAATCAACTCCTTCTATTATGGCTATTAGCATCCGTCTCGACCGGCATGTGTGATCGTGGTGCATACTGTAAATGCTTCGGGATTGGGATATGCGCCAATCAGGTCCTGATCTTTCCACTCGAAGATGATCAAGCTCACGACGGGATCTTCGTCGCCTTTGACGGTAACATTCGGGAACTTTGTAAGAATGAAGGGATCGACCGGACCGCCCCAGGCGGCTTTATTGTACATTCCTAGAGGACGTATAAGCGCGACTCAAAGCACTCGATGAAGAACCGGATATGCATACCAGCGCATTTTTGTCTGTTGGTGTCGGTTTGGTCCTACAGCAAGCCGGGTCAGCATATGCCACAAAGACCACGAGGCACACGATAGCTCGCTGGCGTATTCTGTATAACGTACGATCTGAACCTCCAAGGCCTGGGCTGTCCAGGCACACACACCCAGCAGTGCTAACGCTGATGCCCACGGCTTCATGATGACGGCTCGGCGCGCGCAGGGCAGCCTTTCAGGCAGCACGAGTCACGGTTGCGCCGTTCGTGTCGAGAGTCGTGCTCTTCGCGATGCGATGAAGGCAATTCAGTCGAAGGAATAACGTCTGTTCGTCGGAGTGTTAAACACGATGATAATGGAATGCTTCCGAGAGACTGTTGACAGTCAGGGAAGAAGGAAGCAGCTTAGAGAGAGCAAGCACTGGCAGTTGCCGAACTCAAAGCACCTAAAATAGAAGATACCTCGCAGGTACAAGCCGCGCTCCGAGAATCCGTCCAGAATCCGTACAGATGTCACCTACCTAACAGAGTGGGGCGCAGCACGGGTAAGCACCTGTTCACCATACGGCATCCATAAGCACACAACGGGGTGAGAACGGTGACTGGGTCATCGTTTCACACTTCACGGTCCGACACGGCCCGTTGAACCCAAATCCGACTCTGGAGGCTAACTGGATACGGTAACCCGTATTTATGATGAGGGCGTGGATGTAGTTTAACTGGTCCCAATAGCTTTTACGTAATGAACAATGTACTAGATCTACACCAGCGTGCAGATAATGTACGAGTAGGTACCTTGAGGGAATGCCGATAAGATAACAGCTCCGGGGTATCGCATCGTACATAAACCTGCGACCGACATTCTCAACTGTGAAGATCTTCATTCTATCATAGGTACTGGAAAACCCGAACATTCTGCCGACGGTTGCGTTCTTCGTCTTTCAACATAACAATCAGAATCTAATCAACTTGAAGATGGGTAAGGGCACCGACAAGCTCTACATCACCCATTCGGAATGGGCTTCTTCCGACGCCTTCTCTGCGAATACCGGTTCTCGTTCAAAAGTCACTGGCGTTCCCTTCAGACGGTTACCCTTCAACTTTTGCGCCGCGAGTCTGCAGCCGTTCAAGAACCCCGTTTGTACAGCTGACGGTACGATATTCGACGTCGAGGTCATCTCAAAATGGTTGGAGAAGCACAAGACGAATCCCGTCAACGGAGAACCACTCGCTGCTCGCGATCTCATCACCCTGAAATTCGCCCGCAATGCCGATGTTGATAGCAAGGCTGCTGATGGTACGGCTAGCGACGGGAAGGGCGATTTAATAGATCCTGTCACATTCAAGGTCTTCACTGACAACACTCACATCGTCGCTATCCGACACGGAACCTACGCCAATGTCTTCGCTTACGACACAGTTGAACGGATGAACATTAAGGCCAAGATGTGGCGCGACTTATTAGATGACGAGGAGTTTGGTCGATCAGACATCATCACCCTTCAAGATCCACAGAGCATGGCAAGCAGAGATCTAAGCCAATTCAAATATATCAAGGATGGCGAGAATGCATTATTAACAAACGAGCAAGAGGCCGAGCGGAAAGAAGGCAATGTCAACATTGGCGCACTGGGCAGAGTTGGCGACAAAGTATTAAGAGCAAAGGAAGCAGTTGAGAAGGCGAGAAGAGAGCGCGAAGCTGGTCGCGACGTCAACCGATCCTCGAGCGCTGTGGTTAAGACCGCCACAGGCAGCGCGGCGAAACCGAACATGATACAAGAGAAAAAGACAGCTTATAATGCTGCAGTATATACGACTGGAAGGGCTGCGGCAAGTTTCACAAGTACAGGGTTGACGCCCGAAACGAGTGGCGAACGTGCGATCTTGACCGACGAAGAATACATGCTGAAGCCCAAGCGTGTGAAGATAAAGGGGTATGCGCGAATCGAGACGAATTTTGGTGACTTGAACATCGAGTTGTTCACCGAGTACGCGCCGCGGGCTGTGTGGAACTTTACGCGACTTGCTCAAAAGGGGTATTACAAGGGCGTCTCCTTTCACCGAAACATAAAGAACTTCATGATCCAGGGAGGTGACCCGTCAGGAACTGGACGTGGCGGCGCTAGCATATGGGGCAAGAACTTCCAGGATGAATTTGACGGCCCTAACACCCACGACTCCCGCGGTATATTAAGCATGGCCAACAAGGGAAAGAACACCAACTCCAGTCAGTTCTTCATCACTTACCGGCCAGCGAAGCATCTTGACAGAAAGCACACCATCTTCGGAAAGGTTGTTGGCGGCCTGGATGTTCTCAGTAAGATGGAAGCCGTTGAAACGGATGGTTCGGATCGGCCCCTGAACAAGATCTTCATGAAGGAGATTGTTGT
Source organism: Xylariaceae sp. X167 (assembly GCA_028637775.1). Classification (NCBI taxonomy): domain Eukaryota; kingdom Fungi; phylum Ascomycota; class Sordariomycetes; order Xylariales; family Xylariaceae; species Xylariaceae sp. X167. The sequence continues at coordinate 103,991 of JAJFDK010000070.1, forward strand.
CTACCTGGATCCTTTCGACGAGTTCCAGAAACAGAAGGCGGAACGCGACAAAGTTGCTGAAGCTAAAGCAGAGATTGCAAGGACGGGCGGCACCGAGGATGACAAGATCACATGGACCGGAAAACGCGTCAGAGCTGACGGTACCGTGGATCAGAACAGCGGCGGTGTTAGCGTAGGGAAATATCTCAAGGCGGCCCAACTACAGCAGAATGCAGACGAGGTTATCGAGGAGGATCTCGATACATGGGTCGAGCCAGCGAAGAAGAAGCCGAAAATGGGCGGCTTTGGTAACTTCGACAACTGGTAATGAACCTCGAGTTGCCCTTTTACTGCCACTATCTTCAACTGCCTACCTACCTCTATGAAAGATGGCGACAGGTTGAGCTGCATGATGATGAGGAGGGTTCTGGTTAGATCATGTCCAGAGCTGCTCGAGGCCCCTCTTGGAAGTAAGTACTTCACAACAGAGGCGATTTGAATAAGTGCACATGATCCGTCATCATGAGTAAGTCTTATTGGCGTGCTATTTTCTGAGTCGCGCCCCTTACCTACTCACTTATGTGCCCATTTTCCAAAGCCTAGGGATGATCACCTAAGGATGAAGTATGTTCCCTGGCGGTAGCTTTATAACTTTTGGTGCTGCGTACGGATTACTCGCCTTTGCCGACGTAAAGTCTGGCTACATAGTCCTCGGTTGTGTTCCTAGATGGAGAGGTGTAAAGAGTACCCCAACTGGTATGGCAGAGTTCGCCAGATGAGAGTAATATGAAGTCCTTTGCCGGACCTGGAGGACTGGGAATACCAATGTGAAGCATTACGTCTATATAGAATGGCATAAGCGGTTGACTGTTGCATCAACCGCTGCAATCATACTTCTCTTCAATAAACTACATAGGAGTTCGAATGAGATGATACCGATGGAAGTGGCCCTTAACGGAATCCCGCGCTGAAAGTTGTGGGTAGTAGTGTGTCCAGGGGCAACCAGAAAAGACTTGACTGCCCATAGGTATTGGATCGGCGCCAAGGCGAAGCGTCGGGCCACCAAAGACATCAATCGACCGGCCCAACGCATGATAAAAGTTATCGTATAGTCACAGTTTCTCATCTTCAATTCAAATGTATGCGAAAAAAGAACAGTCCTTTCCTTTCTTTTCTTCTTGCTTTATCTTGCTATAAAAAAAGAGCAAAAAAGCAAAACAAAAACGTACAACACCAGGGATTCGCTGGTCGTCACCGACCCAACTACTAATCTGGCCCTCACCGGCTTATCTATGGGAGAGCGGACGGGATCCCGAGTTCTCCAGTGGGTATGGTTGTACGTGATAGTTCATACAACTAGATTGGACTATATACCATGTGCGGCCTGGATGGGAAATGGGGCAAAGTGAGCTTGGATTTGAAGTTACGGTTGTTGTGCTCAGTTGGGCTGTTATGAGATAAGACATAATGTGGAGCCTTGGTCAGGGTAGACTGGTGCACGCAGTACGGAATTGACAATCAAGGGGCAACGGGGTGCCATGTCTTGTGGTATTTTCATTAAACTAAGTAGTTCCCCTTTGTTATCAGGGAGTCAGGATGAAGGACTATCCATTGTATCAACTTCTAATGACGACCACCTATCTCACACCGATCCCTCGTGAATGTGGTGGTATGAGGACGGATAGATGGGATGAGCGAGGGACGTATACCGGTCCACCCGGTCACCACCGCAACTGGGCATACCGAAGGACTGCCTGCACCTGCGTGGTCAGAGTCTTATCTTACAGGATCTGATGAATATGTGTCAGCGGTAACCCATCCACTCAATGTGAAGCGCCCCATGGCGTTGTCGGGGGCATGACGCCGACTTGTGATATGGACGATGGTATGCCTATGTGTTCTTACATGAGCGCTCATGCCCAGTAAATATTTAGATCAGCTCAATCCGTGGCATACCTTTCAATGCCTTCAAATATCGAGCCGCTGTTGGCGCGCTCTATCATGATCAGCCGATGGAGGCCCCTATTCCATGATGCGCTATCCCATGGTTCCTTTCTGCGTAGGTAATGAGAGGGGTATCAAAATGCGTATATCCTCGTATTCAGAGGATTTTCAACCGTACCCGGGCGTCATCACAGAGCGCTCCTAATAGTAGCCTGAATGTTCGTGATGCCCTGAGCCTGGCTGTAGTCAAGTTAAATGCGTTTAGTAGCAAATTACTGAGCTGTGTATCAACCGCGACCTGCCATTCTTGCCCTGCGGGCTTCTTCCTCCTTATTGGCTTCAACACGCCGCAAGAAGTCCTGCCGGTTGACATACGACTCTTTGGACTTGCCGGCGAGGGCGAGTTCATCTTTGATGCCCTCCTTATCGACGAACCCAGCCCAATCCATGCGACTCTTCTCAACAACATTGAGCTTCTTGGCCTTGGCCTGCTGCTCTCGTATTTGCAACCGTGCATTCATGCCCAACTTCAGATCCGCCCGCTCCGTCAGTCCTTCTACGGCAGGCTCAAATACGGAACGGAAGGCCTTCCGTGGTTTGCGCCTCGGCTGGTCCTCCCCGTTCTCAGTCTCGGCCGCATTCGGGTCAAGAGAGGCGAGATACAACTGTCCTTCTGCCGAGTCCCTCGCGACGAGTTTCTCTTCCGTGTGGACCTTGCCGGCAAAGTTGTACGTGCGCTTGATTTTGATCATTTCCGATGCGTTGCCATCACTGGGACCAGCGGTCTTGGTACTAGCATCCGTCTTCGCATTATTCGCGCCGTCCGACCCCGACCGTTGGTTTTCCTTGTCGTGGTCCGGCTCTGCTTTCGACGGGATGAGGGGTGTGGCTATCATCTGCGACCAGAGGGCATCCACGTCAACAGTGATGTTGCCGGTGACCGCATGCAGCTTGCGTTCCGCCTTCTCTTGCGCGCGCTGTCGTCTCGTCTTGATGAAACCGCCCTCGCCGCCTCCATCGTCATCCGCTGCTGCATTGCTGTCGGCGCCTTTCTTGGCTTTCTTGCTCTGCCGCTTCTGTCCCCTTTGTATGATGGTCTCATCGCCGGAATTCTCAAAGTCACTCGCGTTTAACTCGTCGTCTCCTGCATGTTTCCTCTTACGCGTCGCCTCGGGTTTCCGTCGACTTGCTGCCTCCGCTTCTGATTCCGAATCCTGCTCGGATTCATCGTCTGCTTGGACGCCACCGGGCGCGAAATCGGAGTCGTCCTCGGAGGCATAATCCTCATCAATGAGTGGTTCAGGAGGCATAATGGCGAACTTTGGTTTCCTTTTTTCTTTTTTGATTAATTAGTTGCCTGGGTCGATTGATGGTTGGCTTTGCAGCGTATAATGGTCGGTGTTTACTTACAGGTGCGGAACGACAATGAATGGACGTCGCGGATCGGCGATGACTGTAACTTTTAAGTGGAGACTACCGCTCAAGGTTTGTTACGTAATCCGAGACGCTCGGGCCACAGTTCAAGCGAAGACGTCACATGCCAACTCCTGCTGTTGACGGCCGCTTGCCAAGCGTCGTCGACCACCACCGCTTTTACTCCTCACTTTCACCTCCCACATCAACCTGTATTGATACCCTATGCAGGGTCCAAACACCCACGTTATCCTACCAATCATCAATATCCCCAACAAGCTTGTACATGATACGCTGCACAACATGTAAGGCTTTCCATGGTATGGTTATCATGGTGCCTTTCATGTTCAAAAGCAGGCCCAACCCTCAGCGGCACGTAGGGTACGGTGCACAAGCAGGGTCCTGCTCGCGAGTTGATTAGTCAACAGCTCGCGATTTATCGCCATAGGAGCCACGAGAGGTGCCCGCTGGTGAAGAAGAGACTCGAAGTCTCCGGTTGCGGCCCCATAGTCGACGGGAGGGTCGCTGCCACGTTCGCCAGCCAGGTCCTGAAGTTCTTCATTCTAGGGTCCATATACGGAATACGTCTGGTCTGGTCTGGGGTGATGAGCGGGCGCAGGAAACTATTGAAATGGTTCGACATTGCTTTCTGCTGCTGTAACCTTGCCTGCCTTTGATGTTGGGGTTCTCCTGAAGTGCCGTCTCCAAAAACGCCCCTCCTCACCAAAACTAACGTGATGTAGGAACCGAGTCTATGATTCCCTTCCCTGAATGTATTACATCATGTTCTCACCATTCAGCCAGCCAGTCAGACTATCTATCTAGCCTGTTCCGCTCATCGTTGCAATAAGGAAGCGGGAGCGGAGCGGGAGCGGATTGACAAGTGTCCTGCTTTCTACGGGGTAAAGTCGAACGGTTTGGAGTATATCAGTTGCGCCATACCAAGCGGTAGAATGGATGAGGTAGGTAGTTGCAAAGAGCTGATTCTAGTGCCGTCGAATTGTTTCCTCCGGGTGCCTATTACTATGAACAAAGAAACAATGCAGAGGTAGATAAGAGCAGAAGAGGATACGATCGTCGACTGTTCTGTCTTCTTCATGAGAATGCATCATGATCTCACTGAGTTGATTTGGTATTAGTGCCGGTTTGAGAAGGTACAGGTATGAAAGACTCTCGTACCTGGATTTGTGGCTATGACTAACTGACGGTAAGTAGTTGTGGTGGAATATACGGTGACGTGCTTGATGAGATCATTCTTGTAGCAACAAAGATCAGTGGCAACATCGGTCTCACTTACACATACCCAAGGCCAACGTGTGGGTATGTCGACTCGCTACAATTCCAACTTCAACAAACTCCAGAACCGCCTCAAATTGATACGAGTTGTGTTTACGGGACATACATAATACGAACAACTGTGATGTCTTCCAACCCCAACAATGGACAGCCATCCCTGCTCGGCGGACACGCTGAGTACATCAAGGGGGCTACCGAGGTGAGGATGCATAGTCGGCCCTATCATCACTCTCAAACACTGGCGGTCTGACGATATTCCACAACTAGTCTACCATTGGTAGTGTTACGGGGTCACATGCCTGGAAAAGCTCAGGGGAGCAAGCCAAAGCTCATGCCGTCGACACGATGAAGGCAGCTGGACAGCAGAGAGACCCTTCGAAGAAAGGATTTGGCACCGTCGAGCAGAAGTTGGGCCAAGTTACCGGCTGCGAAGGCATGACCAGGGAGGGCGCGGCCAGTAAGAGTACGAGCCGGTAGAAGAGGCGATCAGGGCTTGACATTTGGCTTGCGGCACTTGCGCACAATAACGTTACACTGCGAATAGGTTGTCAGATTCTGGCATTGAAACAGAAAATCTCCGAGGTCGAGAGCTGTGCTGTATGTTACGGTTTAGTAATGACCCTTACAGCCAGCCAAGCTTGTTTCAATGTTACCCTGGTGTGTAAATGGTGAGGGACTCTTGTTCGGGACTGCTGTTCGTGTCATATTTCTTCATCGCCGATGCATGTGGCGAACATCAATAATATGACTCAACTCTGTCTGGGGAGACATGTCCGGAGTTGAATCAGGCAATGCCTTCCTGTCCTGGAGGCAAGAATCGACCCCGGAATGTCACTCTAGACGTTCCTAGAATCCTAGACCCCTATAAGTTGACCGTGTTAAGATTCGTAGTGATCCCGGTGAATCCGGTTATTCAAGGGTTTATTCATGGATTCCCTTCGTTGCCCCATTTCGACCCTGTAATAACATGCATAGCTGCCCGCTCTCGACTGATATTGTCGACCACCAAGAGTGTTTCCGCAGACGTATCGTGGCGGTTTCTACGTAGCACACAGAATATGCAGCTCATTGACAGCCATAAACCAGCGGGTGGCGTATTTACTAATTGAAAATCTACGGCTTTGGGTAGCAACACGACAATTCAAGCTTGCTTGTTCCGATACACACAAAGTTGGCCATCGACTCGACTTGACTTGCTGCCCACAGAATCCAACGACGTCTAATCCTGTATATTAATAAATAAGGGAACCTCATAAGTTGTACGCACTCGCCATATTTACCCCACGGGTCCTTGGCTTGGAACGGAGGACCCTTATGCGAGGTGCTCGAGGTTGATACACATATGAAGCGCTCTACATATGTAAATTGTACAGTGGAATGTAACGGCTAGGGACCGGGGAACTGCCAAGTAAATTCCGGGCAATGCAGACGGAGCAGCCGGTGGAAGTCCAAGCGTTTCCAAGCGTTGACACCGGCTCGTGTCACTGCCCAGATAGGCAATCATTCGCCATTTTAACGGGGGGGAAGGGGGAAAAAGAACGGGGGAGAGATCTCCCAACGGGCCCCACCTGCGTTTGGATCGAAGGGGACCTGATAGATGCATAATGCTGCATATGGTGGCATGCTGTCGCAGATTGGTGCATATTGTCAGTCCACTCTCCACCCCGCCCCAATCTTCATCTGCCTATCTGGGGTTCTGGCCCCGGCGAGCGGCGCGCCTGATTGGCCACAGCATTTTCAGGGTCCCGACTGTTGCAGGGGCTTACCTCCGAGGTCAGGCATGTTTTTTCTCGTCCTGCCCACCTCGCCCGCTTCGCCCACCTCTTGTGGGAGGTACCTCGTACTTGCCCCTCAGTGGCACCACGCAGGCCCACGTCTCAACACGCCCCCAACCAATTGACAGCTGTCGCGCATGTGCAGTCACTTGTGTTGTGCATCGCGAACCACTTTCTGGCAATCAACGTCGAGACTGCTGGGCCGCTGCAGTGCCAGTGACTGCCCACTGACTGAACTGGCTGATGACTGACTGACTTGACGGTGCACTCTCTCTCCTGCACTCCAGATTGAGGAGGAGGTGGTATTACTTACGAATCTACATACTACCACATCGTATCTCTGCCCATCCTCGGTACTTCGTGCAAAGACGCAGGTAGGTGGCCATACCGAGTACCGTACTTCTCTGCCGTACTTTCTCTCTTCCCCTGCCGGTATCATTGGAGCTAGCGCGCTTCATCGGTTTTTTCTCTCGTCCGTCGTCCTCCACTTGGCTTGTTCCTGAATCCTTACCCGTTGCATACCCTTTCCATACCCTCGCCGTGCACGATTTCTTCTTTGGCGGGGCTATCGTTGACAGGTTCTTAACGATTCGTGCGGAATATATAAGCCCTCGCCATCGCTCGTGTGCCCCGACCTGGAACGCTGGGATAAAGCCATAGCGTTGCTGTTGCTGTCTTGTATCCAGCCAGCGCGAGACACCTTTCTCACAAGATTGTCGCTTTCGCTTTCACTCTTTCGCTTTTGCGCCTGCGCGCGTGTGTGAGTTTCGCGCGCGGTTAGCCACTCTTCTACTCTAGCAGCAGCAATATCTACCTATACAAGCCTTCTTCTTGCTTTGCGAAAATCAGGATATACTGGCCATGGCCGACTCAGATGGAGATGTCGACACTCGAATAGAGTCCCTCTTGCATCAGCGTCAGTTGTTAACCGAAGAATTGCTTGCTAACCCCTATAACTTGATTCTCTACTTGAACCGCGCGCTCGTCTACTCCGACCTGGGCTATCCCGACCTGGCCGCGGGAGATGCCTACCGCGCACTGCTTCTCACAGACGAGGTTCTCAACGATGGCTTCGAATACCACGAGCAGGCTTTCGACGCCCTGGCCAGATATGCAAGCGGCAAGTCTGTCGTCGTGCTCAACCATGGCGCATTATCGGAACTCCAGCTGCAACTGACCGATTCTATCGCTGGGCGCGACCCCGTCTCTCTGGCGTCGCTTGCGTCTATCCGGTGCTTCCAGATCTTAGCACTGAACCTGCTCCTGTGCGGATGCCTGAAGAGTGCTTATGGCTTTTGCGAACGAGGTCTCGCCGTGGCCCCGGACAACCAGGAACTCAAAAACACGATCAAGCACATACAGACGGTCGGTGAGAGGAGAACACGCGGTAAAATTGATGGCGCCGGCGATCTACCTGACTGGGGAATGGTGCGCCGTGAGGTCTACCCATGGAACGACTTCGAGCCCGACCGGTTCTCCGATGAGTCGCTGGATTACCTGAACAAGGAGCTCTCTAAGATGGCCCCTAAGTGCCAGGTCAAGGTTGCTCAACTGCCTATCCTCCTTGGGGACGCCAGTGATATGGACGACTACGACATCATACCTACCTGCAACCAACTTGGAGTTTTCGCAAAGGAGGACATCGCACCAGGAGAGGATGTGTTGGTCGAGTATACTCTCGTGACAGCCAACAACCGCCTTAAAGACTCGATTTGCGACGCTTGCAGTGGTGAACTTCCACCACTGGGACCAGACTCACCAGCCGTCAATTGCGAGGAATGCTACGACACCGTCTTCTGCGACCAGTTCTGCCACGACAAGGCCCAGGAGCTGTACCATCCTGCCGTATGCGACAAAGATGTCGATTCGGTAGCCAAGGATCCCGAGGCCAAGGAAGCTGATGAGACCCTACACCTTCTGCTTCTTGCGCGCGTCTTAGCCATGGCTGCGCATCAGGAAATCCACCCCCTCACGGTTAACCAGATAAATTACATCTGGGGAGACTTTGTCGACACTAAGGCCAATGAGATCAACCTGTCGCCCAACGCCGGACCACCGCCTGAGTGGACCCTCCCTTTCTCCTTTAAGTACAATATCGAGACACCCCTGCACATCCTCGAGAAGATGGACATAAATATCTACGAGACTCTAGAGAACCACGATGTTTGGGTTTTCAACACGCTCTACAGCAAGTTCCGTGGCACAGCATCGGCTCGGAAGAACCCGAGAGACGGCCGTCCGGATGTCGCTGCGGTACACCCATTCTGGTGCCTCGCGAACCACGACTGCAATCCAAATGTGACATGGGAATGGGGCGGAAGAATGGTATTGAAAGCGAAAGAGAAGCGCGTCATCGATGATGTTCCTGCGGGAATCAAGAAGGGAGAGGAGATCCTCAACCACTACTGCGATGTCGATCTCCCGGTTCAGCAGCGCAGAGAGTGGGCTTCGGGTAGTCTTGGTGGCTGGTGTATGTGCCAACGGTGCCGTACGGAAGCGGCTGCGAGCGGTACACCCTCGACGAATTCGAACTCGAACTGAGATTTGGCACACCCCTCTTTTGGATCTTGAATGTAGGTAGACGACTAGGCAGCAACTTGATGGGAGATCTGGAGGCGTAATGATGACTCTGTTATATCTACGTTTCTTAGATACGGATCTAGTTAGTCTGAGGTCCGACATGCCGAGCTTTCTAGTATACTTGAACAAATCGATCGTATCCAGTCGGATGCTGAAGGTATGAAGACACAAACCTTTATTGTCATGTTCACTCTTTTCAAGAATAGCATCAAGTGTTATATACCCGACATGAAGAGAGACAAATATTTGACACATGATCGCAAGTCTAACTAAGTAAATAGAGACATGCAAGAACACGAACCTGAATATGAGACAAGTGCCTGTCGTCAGGGTGATGTATCATGGGATATGCGGAATATGTATGTAAGACTGATCCGAGTCCTTGGGACTCGTGATGGAGAATTGCGATTGGGATCTGGTAATGGATGGACATGGGATATAAGCACTTGCAAGTTACACCAACGGGCTGTTTGTTTCCGGGGAGACCTAATTTGCCTGAAGAACTACCTAAATAGATCGACGGAATACGGCACTATCCGAGATATATCCCGGGTTACATCTTGAAAACCAAGTCCATTGATGGCGAACGATGCTCTATTTTTTTACATTTGATACTTGATTGTATAGGGGTAGACACCTGTTAAAATCGACAACAGATTCTCCCCTTACTTTTTTACCGATTTCCTATTTTTGTTTTACCGTCGGTCGAAATCCTGCCGATGGTCCCTTGACGCTTCCTTGTGAAACTCGACCGGGCAGTTTCACTGATGTCATATCGACGCTATCCCCATCGAGTCTAGCCCCCTTCGATAAGCGCATACGGCCGTCTGATTGGTTACCAACGCTACGCCCTTCCACCATCGCGTCCTCGCTCGCGACTAGACTGCAGTTCGAAAATCTCAACCGGGTCTAGTGACAAAAATTCCCAACGGATTAATTGGTCTCGCCGGTGGCATCAACTTGTCTTGTTGCGACCTGGACACTTACCCGTACGAAATACTCCTCCACTAAACGGCCGGAACTTCTGTAGTAACCCATTCGTTACCTACCCTTTCTCGTCCAAACTCCCAAACCCAAACCCACTCCTCCCTCCTCCGATCCATCCCCCCGGCCCTTACCTACTTACGAGTATAAAAAGTCGCCACCATGTCTTTCATCGCTCGCCGCCTTACCTCCGCTCCCCTCGCCGGCGTCAGCCGTGCCTTCAGCACCTCCGCCCGCCGCGACATTGCCAAGATCACCCTGGTCGGCGCCCTCGCCCGGACGCCCGAGATCCGGCCCACCAGCACCGGCAAGGAGATCCTCGAGTACTCCGTTTCGAGCGATGACGGCACCCGTGAGAACCGCCACACCTCGTGGTTCCGCGTTGCGACCTTCGTCGAGGAGGGCCCCCGGAAAGAGTACATGCTCGGCTTGAACAAGGGGTATGTTGCTACTACTTCCTCGTTGTTTTGCACCCCGCTCTCTTCTATGCGAGGGCGGTGAGGGAGGGGTAAAGAGGGGCCAATATAGCTTGTTGAGAGCGCGTTATATGTCCCCCGTGGAATGCGACTCGCGTGGAGGGAGATATTGTTGGCGATTCTCGTAAAGGGAAGGAGACAACTTGCGAAGAACGGATTGGCTAACCGTCTCTATCTAACAGCACCATCGTCTACGTCGAGGGTGACGCCGTCATGAAGACCTACAACGACAAGGAGGGCAAGTCGAAGCAGGCCCTGAGCATCTACCAGAGTAAGATATTCTCCCCTTCTTATATTACGCGATGCGACCGCGTCACATAGAAATAGCATGGCTAATCAGGTCCCCCCTTACTCCCGTAGGACACCTTGAGGTCCTCCGCCGCACCCCTGCTGCCGTCCCCTCCGACTCTGAGGAAACCTTCTAGATTATCCATTTATCCCACGATACGTAATGGCTAGACAAACATGGGCTTCTTTCCAAACCTCTTTGGGGAATTCAGGGGAATGCGCGTAAACCAACATCGAGCCAACTATAGGGGGTAAACTAAGTCTCCCTTAAGTCCTCCAACTGCGCTGGGAAAATATCTCTGTATTCCCTACAACCCGCCTCAAGTTTGGAAGGGAGGAAATAAAGAACGGACGGGCGCGTTTGGCATCCTTTTTAAACACCTCCCTTCTCTCTTTTGTTAAGTTTAGACAATGATGACATGAGGAAAAACACAATGGAGGAATCGTTGGACAAACGTTGTAAAACTAACCCCCCTTACCTACCTACAAATGAACGAACAAAATTCAACCAAACTGAATGCCTAAGATTCGTGATTGGGGAGTTGCCGTGAGTGTTTGGTTGAGGGATACGAGTTCAGGGAGTCTTTTGTGATGGACCTGGTCTCATCCCTTTTTGTCTGCGTCGTAGGCTTTGGACCGCTTGATCAGATTTTGATTCTTCTCTACTTGCAATTCATGATCGTTTGATGCCCGTACTCACCCAAATGGACTTGTTTGTAATAGAGACATATTCACACTGTAAACTGGTCGCGGGTAATGCCGTGACCCGTCCCGCAACCGTAAACGTAACCTTAGTCATCGATATTTGTTGACACATGAGTTCGGATGGAAAAAGGGGTAATGCTAAACGTGACTTCTTAGACGTAGAAAAGAAGATAAAGAGTCGTTATAGATGCCAAATCCCGCTTTTTTAGTCCTGTGTACAAATCTGTCTCTGTATACCCATCCATCTAAACATCTTACGTCTTACGTCTTGTCTACTTGCCCCTAAACCCCTAAACCAACACAACACTATCCATACATCCAAATCCCGCCGCAACACCCCCCTCCTCACTTTGATCACCCTTCGTGCGCAGCAAGTATCCAGCCTGCTCATTATGCTCGATCGTCCCCTTACTCTGATCCCACAAACACGTGCCATAAATCCCCAGTTCGCAAATCACACCGCCCTGTTCAAGTTTTCCGTGTCGCAGAATCGTGTTCTGAACAGGCGGCGGCGTGATCAGCTCCATCAGGATATACGACGGCCAATGCGCCTCCGGAACCCCTTTGAGGAATCCCGGGATAGCGGAACGGTAGATATTGTTTCCGCCGCCCTCGCGCTGCGGCTTGAGGACGTACCGCTTGCATTGCTCCGGATCCGTCGCGATCGCGCGCGCCTGTAGACCTGCTTCGCTCGTGTCGAGCGGGTAGATGTTTGTGAAAGTCGCTGCGAGAGCCGGGAGTGCGGAACCGCTGGTGGGGAGGTACTGCGATAAGATGGACGTCCCCGGCGTCGCGAGAACTTGTTGGACTTTCTTCGTCCCCGCGATCTGCGTTAGTACGGAGGGACACTTGATCGCGGCCGAGCGCTCAAGGTGGTACCGGGCTTCCCAGGCGCTGGCATCCGGGTAGTCGCCTGGCCCGTAACCGGAACGCATGTAGATGACGGCGACCTCGAAGGTGAGGTGGGAACGGGTGGGCGGCGTGTACAGGAGTTGCCGGCCGCTTCCAAGGGCTAGACGGGTGTTTTGCTGGATCTGGGAAAAGGGGAGCCGGAAGACGGGGATGGCGGGGTCTGTGGATTGTAGGTGGTATTCTAGGTGCTTCTGGTCAAAGATGTTGCGCTCGCCGTCCTGCACGAGGAAGATGACGCATTTGCTGTGGCCTGTGGCTGAGGGGCCGTAGGCAGTGAATGCCTCGCGGAGCCCGGCGGCTAGGCCTGCTGCGCTGTTGTTGGCAGGCAGATCAAGGGTACCCCTTGCAATGGGCTTGTCCAGCAAGGCATACTCGGTTGATGAGAGGTATCTTATTCCATTTTTAGTGATGTTTCCGTTATGGAGTTAAGGGGCTACGAACTTGTGAAGCCCTGAGGTCTGAGATGAGAGACCACCGAAGGATGAGGCAATGGTATTGAACTCAACCTGCTTGATCTGGGGGCTGGAGCTGGCTGTTTCTTGGTGGACCATGTAGTCTGACCGGAACAAGCCTAAACCTTTGTGCTGTTGTCTCATCGTCAGTACCTATGATACTCAACGATAGGTCAGGGTGATATCGTGCGTACTTGAACATAGCCCTCTTCCTTCACCCGCAAGTGGACTTTCCACAATTCTGTGATGAAGTCATCGCTGTCACCTATTCTGCAACCCATCAGCCTGGATACAGAAGTTTCTCGGCCTCGATGGCTGTACTGCGCCTACGCCGCTTTGCCGTTCATGTCCATAAGTCCGGCGACCTACTCTTTTACCATCCGAGCCAAAAACTCCTCATCCTGACTGAGAGACGCATAGAGCTCATTGTAAGCCTTCTGCACTGAAACACCCTGCTCAAAGCAGACCTTCGGAAAGGGGCTGGGGAACAGCGTCACCGGAACAGTGGTGGCCAGGATATTCTGAGGGTCCGCCTCGGCGGCAATGACAGTGGGGGGAGGTCGGACTGTGAGGCCGTGGGCAAGCGACCAGTCTTTAGCTGCATCCGTTAACCTGGCCCCTTCAGCGGCCGTGATCGCCGGTGGATAGTCCGCCATAGCCAACAGGTCTCTTCTGAATTTGGAATTCTATGTACGATAAAACGGGGCCAGCTGAAGAGTCTTGAGACGGGTGGACCGTGATAAGCTGATACGGGCGTCGGTCCGGGAAAGCTCTGGTGAAGGCCTGAATGAGTCTTAGTGAAGGAGAAAAAAAGAATGAGAATGAGAATGAGATGGTATATGAAAAATGAGATTGCTAGTTGACAAATGCTCGCCGGACTTTTTCTTTCTCACATACCTACCTACTTATATCACACGGGTGCTATTGAAAAGAAGTCGTTGGATCTTTTTCACATGTAATCAATCCTTATTGTCGCTGCTTATGAATCAAGCCCGGGGAGTGAGCAACTTACTATGACGCTAGGGCACCGGTATCCCGTACAGTACGGATTCTGGATGACGGATTACGGATAAGGTTACAGGCAAGTCGCGACTTGCCCCGCCAGAAGTTCCTGCCGAAGGAACGACCGCGCCACGACGGTCCCAACTTGTATCTCCCGAAAGTCTCGCGTGAAGCCAGACCCCGCGCTTACGAGTTTGCTGGAAGTTTATGTGGCTGGCAGGCGCGGGGTCTTTCGGGGAGAGAAGCGTCAGAAGTCGTGTTACCCCACGCTTATTGCTTTCGCGGCGGCTCGCCAACGGTCCCTAGCGTGGCACGAGTAGCTACCGCCGGTACGCGGATATCCAAAGAGGTCGCGATGTCCAGTAAACAACGTTCTCCGTAGAGGTGTGCGTCTACGTAAGCATACGAAGCTCAGAACCTCAGGCAACAATGTGTGTAAGTCCCATCGGTCATACAGTATGTCAAGAGAATGTGGTTCCTTGAGCATCACATTCTTGATATCTGGACATGAATCGGGCCGCTTCGGCCCGTTGGCGAAAAAGTCACTGCCCTTAAATTGCAAGAAAGGAGAGCCAAATGTTAAAGATTGCGGACCGTCAAATATCCCGCAGACCGGCACGGGCCGAACAGTGCCTGGATATCAAAAATCGATATGTCCGGTAAACATGCTCTTAAATGCTAGCTGTGTTAATGCGATGCGTCAATCAACGCGAATAATCGCTTTGTGAAAGACGTGTATTTCCGTCTTTTGACTTAGCTATTGTCGCCCTACCGCCAGGTTGGTGATGCCACCAAAACAGTCGCCTTTCTTCAGTCGCTCTTTCTCTCTCCTTCATGATGTCCAGCTGGGTGCGTGTACAGTAGCTCTTTCCTAGCTTACCAGTTAGTTGCGAGGTTTGTACCTAAGGTCCCTTCCTATTCAAGTCGGCCGCCAAGTCGTCGCTTCCTCAAGAACCTGCTATAGCGAGAGGAACACTACTTCGCTGACGTAGCTGCGGAGCTTCTCTTCAAACAGTGCTAACCGCGTCTCTCAACCAGGCCCTTTTCTTCCTTACACCTACCAACCAACCTTCCTAAGGCACTGCCCTTGTTTTTCGCAAGACGCGTGCCTCAACCGTTCCCTTCTTCCTCGGCCGAGCTTCCCCCCAAACCGCTACTCTTGCTTCCGCCGCGCTCCCGTGCCACATTCTGCGTGCGCTCTCCGAACAGCTCCCTGCTCCCTGTCACCTCATGTGCGAGAGAAACTCCCATTCGATCGATGCAATTCGTTTGCGTTGAAAATAGAGACACGGTTTGTCTGCTACAGTTTCGGACGCCGTTGAGGCAGTTGGAGTGGGCGTTCTGGGCATCGATTGTGCTTTGCAGTTTGATCGTATCCTGTCTTGTCGCCCACTAACGCTGCGAGCCAGCGATCTATTACAGGTATAACGAGAGAAGAACACCGGTTGCTGCAGCATTTCATGTGGAGTAACGACGGTACGGGGTAAGTAACGAATCTGAGTCTGCCTAGTCTGCATGCCTGTCCTGCGTCTTTGCGGAAATGTAACCGTTAGGCTGTGCATGGCTTTCTGCTTCGTTCCACGCGCGCGCCTCTGGTGACATCCGTTTCCCACTGCTTCTCCACAGTTCCCACATGACCCTGGACTCATTCTTTACATCATACTTCTTAAAAGTACCTACTCCATGACTGGTCTTGCGAATTCGATCCAATAGTAGGCGTATCTTAAATACCTTTTGTTTGTATTCCGTACTTACAGAGAGTGTGACGCCTTGGACGAGAGATGCTCAAACTCCCGATCATCTCTCCTCGCCAGTTGTTTCCCTGTTTTGCACATTGGACCTCATGTTTTGTCTCTTCTCCTTTTCTTGGTTCTTGTCCGAGCTTTCCTGTGCTATTTTCTCTCTCAGACTAAGACGCTCTGCCGTTCGAGCCCTTTACTGACACAATCGTGTAGAGAGTCATCCCGAGCCGGAGGCGGCAGCAAACCCCAGTCTGTCAAATCCCTTAGTCTCATCATGGACGACTCGGATGATCCTTGGGAATGGGATGTCGACCGAGTGGTGCAGGAGCTCTGCTCGCCGAACCCATCATGGCATACTTCACCGACTCCGCTCCGGTTCCCTCCTCTTGACCAGATGGAAAAAGCCCTGCGGGAACACGAAGTGGATGGCGAAGTACTCATGACATACGACCAAGCTGAACTATGCGTCGAGCTTGGGATGAAGATACTAAAACACAAGTCCGCCTTTAGAAACGCTGTTCGTGAGATACGAGCGCGCAGCATTCGATATCGGATGTACTTGAAACAACAAGCATCTGAGTTCAGTGACGATATCGAGGACGTGGTAGACCCGGGTCGACTACGGGATGTTATTAGGGATAAGCTTGCATCGGGCGCCTACTCTGATTCACCTGGTTTTGACGGATCTGTTAGTATGACCGATCCAAAGGCCCCTACACCCGACTCTACATTTTCGCATATCACGCCAGACACAAGTGAACCCGCGCCCAAAAAAAGAAAGATACTTCCGACTCTTTTGACGACGGTCATTGACCCCAATCGAAACAGGAAAATCGCTACGGAGGCCGATACAGTACGCTTTGCACCGGACCTTGCGCCGCCGACGCATCTGGAAAAGTCTCACGAAGAGCCTGCAGAGGATATCCCCAGTACTACTTCATTGGATGGTGCCTACTTAGGCCCCAAGTCTATCAGTAGATTTGATATCGTCGACGAGCGTTCAGACCCTCATTCGGATGAATATGATGGAGAAATCAACTTCGTTTCCACTGGTAGACTGATTCCCGGCCGCCTCATTCAGGCTCATCGGTTAGTCAAACGGCGACTGCTTCGTAGATCCGGGTACCGTCGAAGCGGGTTCTCAAAATCCGATATCGTTCAGGGCTCAACTAACCCGGATCACAACGAAGTGTTGCCGCTTTATGGAGAGTCAGATGATGAAATGGATTACGATTCTGACACATGGAAAGAAATCGAGGCCGAGAAAGTCGAGAGAGAGCAGAATCAGACAACAACAAAGGGGCTCACGGCCAGTGAGATAGAGTCAACATTTGAAAGAGTCCTCGCACAGATGGCGGCTGATTGGAAGGAGGACAAACTTCCTAAGTGCGCCGCCAGGGCCAATCGCATCTGGAATGATGCGAGAAGATCGGGGCTTAAAAGCTCAATAGACAGGGCTCGAATGGATCTACGTGATCTAGATGCTCGCATCGCCAAGTGGAAGCAAACAATTGAAAAGAACGAATATCGCAACGTTGCGGAACTCGAACAGTCACTGTCTTCTTTCGAACCGAGCGTTCATGACAAAGAACATCGTTCCTGGCTGATTGGTGTTCTTACCTCGCCTTACGAACCGGCTAAGGTTGGTCGGCCGCGCCAGCAGAGAAATAAGCGCCCGAAGCCTCGAACAGCTCTGCAAGGTGATGAGGAAGTCCTGACAAGTGATTCGGAGGGAGACTTGCAAGGTTTCATTGTCGATGACGAGCCACCTCTGCCTGACGCCGAGCATCCCGATGACCCCGACGTTATTATGGCCGATAATGATGTCTCACTGGTAGAACCCCCTCAAACCGACCTAGAAGCATCCGGCAAGGACCACTTGTTGTCTGGGGTATCGAGAAATTTGTCTAAGACAGAGGTCAAAGAGGATTTTACCGAAATTCTTCGCACCCCCCAGAAGCCCAAGAAACAAATCTTCATCGACTTGACAACTTCTCCTGACCAGGCGAGTTCCAACAAAGGCTCCAAGAAAAATCATGACCGGGAAAAGGAGAATAACATACGTTCTTCTTTAATTATGGGCATTTCTGATCTGACTTCGTCTGAGCAGAAGGTGGCAATTGAGCTGACGAAATGCGATCAGGAGTACGTGAACTACATCTTCACGTATGTCCAATGTCTCCAACCTGAAGATATATGGTTGGATGTAATCTCCGTGGCGCTGGATAAAGAATGGCCTAAGGCGCCATACAATACGGATTCCAAGAGAGATTCACTCACAGCATACCACCTGATCCGTTTCTTCGAGACATGGAAGGATGACAGAACTCGCAAGCTGAAACGATACAAGCACCTGGATGACCTAGGAAAACAGAGACTTCGGGAACTGTACACTTCGTTTCCGAAGGAATATGATATCTTCATCAGCTTTCTCAAAAGGTTGGGTGATCGCTTCGAGTGGACCTTGATCGAACTGCCGAAATCGTTGATGCGGCATGTTCCAGCCGATCCAATCCTTGATGAGGAGCAAAGAAAAATAGACGATGACGACAATGACGATGCTTCAGATATGATGGATATCAGCGAAGACGACGAGAAGAACGAGAGTACCGAAAAACCCAGGAAGAAAAAGAGAAAGCGCAAAGAAATTCGTGATCGCGAAGCCGCGATTGCTCGAGAAGTGGATCATGCTGGAGCAGCAGAGCGTGAGCATCGTCGTCAGATCCTCCGTGAAAGACTGCTGGCAGAGGGTAATACTGCCCTGGGCAGTCAACAGGGGGGCATCATTGTTAACGAGAGTAAGAATGACGACCAAGGTTTCATCTACATTCACGATGATATAGCCCATCGAATCAAGGAACACCAGGTAACGGGAGTACGATTCATGTGGGATCAACTACTTGTTGCCAAAAAGAGACAAGGCTGCTTATTGGCACATACCATGGGTCTTGGAAAGACCATGCAAGTCATCACTCTTTTGCTGACAATAAACGAAGCCTCCTTATCCGACGACCCTACTGTTTCTTCTCAAATTCCGAAGAGCTTGCGCGATTCCAGAACGCTTATACTTTGTCCCGCAACCCTTGTCAATAATTGGATGGACGAGATGCTAGGCTGGCTTCCTGAACCCCATCACCTTGGTCAGATTGTTAAGATAGATGCGGTGATGGATCCTGGCTCGCGCAGAGAAACCGTTGAAGAATGGGGCGAGAATGGCGGCGTGTTGATTGTCGGATACAATCTCTTTAAGTCGTTCATCGAGGACGGAGATGATATCAGCGACATTCTCCTTAATTGGCCGAACATTGTTGTCGCAGACGAAGCCCACATAATGAAGAACCCCAAGTCCAAGGCGCATGTGGCTGCTGCAAACTTCAAAACGCTCAGCCGGATAGCATTAACGGGGTCTCCATTGGCGAATAACGTGGAGGAATACTTTTCGATGATTAATTGGGTTGCGCCCAATTATCTCGGTGACATTCGTGAGTTCCGGTATCAATATGCGACACCTATCAACCATGGCCTCCATGTGGACAGCACTTCGTCCGAACGCAGAAATGCGTTAAGAATGCTCCGCGTTCTCAAGTCCGAGGTGGCTCCGAAAGTGAGCCGGATCACCATCAGAGCGTTGAAGCATGACATGCCGCCCAAGAAGGAGTTTGTTTTAACCGTTCCCCTTACACACGTCCAGCGACAGGCTTACGAGATGTTCATTGAGCATCACCATTCGAAGGAAGAGGGTCGCAAAGTGCCGGTGTTCGCCATCCATGATCTTAGTTTGATCTGCGCTTCGCCTTCAATCTTCTTGCAAAAGCTCAAGGCAACGAAGTCGGACGGGAGTGGTTATGGAGAAACGGTCATACTTCCTCAGCAGCTCATCAGCAATGAGATGGCTCTTCTACGTGCTGCAGAAAGGGCGGCAAAGGATGACTTTTCGCTATCTTGGAAAATCCCGATTTTGTTCGAGATCATTGAGCAATCCAGGAAGCTGAACGACAAGTTGTTGCTATTTAGTCACTCCATGGTCACACTCGATTACCTTGAAGGAGCTCTGCGCATGAAAAAGTACTCTATTATGCGTTTAGATGGCCAGACACAGATGTCTGAGCGACAAAACATCATCAACCGCTTCAACAAGGGAAACGTAGACGTGTTTTTGATTTCTACAAGAGC
The DNA here is from genome assembly GCA_028637775.1 of Xylariaceae sp. X167. Classification (NCBI taxonomy): domain Eukaryota; kingdom Fungi; phylum Ascomycota; class Sordariomycetes; order Xylariales; family Xylariaceae; species Xylariaceae sp. X167. Next base: position 123,712 of record JAJFDK010000070.1, read on the forward strand.
TGGTGGCCTGGGACTCAATATAACGGGTGCCAACAGGGTTGTCATCTTTGATGCTCAGTTCAATCCCCAGAACGAACAGCAAGCCGTCGGTCGTGCTTATCGTATCGGACAGAAAAAGCAGGTTTTCGTGTATCGATTTGTCTGCGGTGGCACGTGTGAACAAAAGACATTGAACCAGGCGATTTGGAAAATGCAGCTGGCCTCTCGTGTTGTTGACAAGAAACACCCGATTCCGAAAGCGGAGCGTGTCAGTGGAGTGTGGGCTATGCCGGATGAGCCCAAGCAAGAGCCGTTGGATCAGCATCTAGGCAAAGACAAGGTTATTGACGAACTCCTTAGACAGCCAAAGTTTAGGGAGGGAATCAGAGCTATTCAGATGATGGATATCTTCGAGGAAGAAGCTATCGAGGACGCGGAGTTGTCAGCAGAAGACGTTGCCCTTGCTGATCAAATGATTCTTGCCAATGAAGCGCGCAGGACTGGACAACCTTTGCCCACACACCATGCTGCACATAGCACGACGAGTTATCAAGACGTTCCATACCCATTACGGCCTGCCCTTGCGACGCCTATGAGCGCAATGACATCCTCATTTCCCGCTCACATTGCTCAGAGCCAGGTGTCGCAGTTTCCTTCACCCGGTAACCAAGGGGGCACTTCAACGAGCCGAGTTCTTCCACATCCCGGTCAAAGTAGTAGGGGCGGGTTTATATACTCCGCTCTCGGGCTTCCCAGCAGGCGACCACGCAACAGCCCAGTTCCACATGTGAATCCAGTTCCACCTGTGAATACGGTTCCACACATGAATGCAGTTCCACATATGAATCCAGTTCAACTGAGAGGAGCAGAGGTGCACGTTCGACCTCCGCCCAACTCTTTCAAATGGGCTCCAGACTTTGTGATCAACCTACCGGCTATCCAGGAAAGCTTGTCCCGAGCTTTCGATTCTGGTGCTGAATTTCCAGACAAGAATACAAGGACTCGCGTTGCCCGAGACATCGCCTCTATGCTGTGGAACCGTATTGGGAATGAAACTCCTCAACAGCAGAGGGCTTTGACAGAATCAATCATACGCGCAGCTTCCTTTGAGCGATTTATAGAGGCCCTCTGTATGGGTCTCATTTCGCCGCAGCAGCTAGTACAGATGACCCCAGAGCTCCTCAGTCAGCAGCTTGAAATGTGGAATGTAATGGATTTGCAAGAATGGCAAACCCGAAAGCAGTCATGGATCTCAAAGCAAACAGCGACTGACCCTGAAGTACAATCCCCAGCACACAAGCAGCAACATAAGACGCAGAACTAACTTGACTTTACAGCATCTACCGACGGCATTGCAGCGGATCTCAATGGTGAAACAGGACGAAAGTGGCAAACCAGTTGATCAATCCAAATCTTTTCGACTGGATGATCGCGAGGCACTACAAGCTGTATTTGAGCTTAGGGGCCTCAGAAAACAACAAGGTGTGGAAGCGGAAGCGCCTCGAGCTAGCCTGGAGCACAAGAAGACCAAGGATGTACCATCTGGCAAGGAGCCTCGGCTCCCGGACTGGGCTAGGAACGTAGTTCGGCAGGCCCAAATTCCACTTCCATCGTTGTCTGTCGCGCCAAAATCGCCGCCCTCTCCGAGTACTTCGCCACGACCACGGCCGCAACCCAAAACACCCTTCAAGTGACGATTTTATCGACGATAGAATCATCAGCTCAGATTTCGATGCTTCACCATACTGTTCCTACGCTTTTGTCCAGTCGCTTCTCTACCCTTTCTTTCTTCCTTGCTGGTAATATCTTTTCACGTTACACGCGTAAGTATTCATGGGGTGTGGTGGTTTTCCAGGCGTTGTTGTAATATGTATCTGAGATACCCCGGCTTATTTTCAGAAAGGAGCTCAGGCGTTGGCCTTTCTTACAGGGTGAGGGAACTGTAGTTGACAGGTGTTCAATCGTAGATGTCTGCGTACGCGAATCTAGGTGGCGCGAAAAGGAGAGGAATCAAAAGGGGAGTTATCTGTTTCGTACGGAAGCTTTGGGATTTGGGATACGGGTTCACTGACTTGCTGAAAAAGTTTGCTTGCACGGGTTAGGTGGCGTTCGCAAGACGAGATAGGTATCTCTGCCCCGAGATACGACTGCAAGCAGTCTGAGTCTGCCGTTGAACCCTTGGAACTACCTAGCTAATCAGATTCAGGCAAGGCTGCCTAAGATACTCAGGGGTAGCTAAATCGGAACTCAGGCCCAGGTCCTTAAGTGTTTGTTCGTGTGATGTACATGATCGTTCATGAACATCCGAGACAGTCTCATACGAATGACAGCTCTTTCAAAAAGACGTTCCTGTAATACGTGACTGGCTGACTGACTCAGAAGAGTTTCGAGTTCTTTGGTAAATAGGCCTGTTCATATTCACGAAGGGACTGTTAAACGCCTGGTCATCAGTTGAATTGAGATTGAGCAAGTCCCCTGAATAGAGCTACACGAAAGCAACTGAAACGAACCTATCTGACCGACCTGATTCCCTCTCTCCCAGACTTTTTGACTGACTGATTGATTGACTACAACTATTATCTGCCTTGTCCGTTCGTTTGTCTTCACCGTGTGTTCGTAAGATACATTGAGCAACAACAGCTCATCACTGCTTGCTTGCTTGCTGCAGTCTAGATGCAATTTGTATCTTGTTTGTATTTGCTTCCATGTGCCAGCTAGGATTCATACAGCAAGATTAGATAGAATGAAACCCGAAATCAGTGTGGACTATTCTATTCCGGGGTATTCCATTTGCCCCGCGTTTCCATTTCCGTAGTATTTCATTATGTTGATCAGCTATTACCATGCCCAGAGCACCTTGTGATGCAGGACGCGCGAGCCCAATCGTTCGAACTCGAAGGGCGTGATCCAACTGTCGTTGGCGGGCAGCTTGGCGAACACGGAAGCGCCCTTCCAGACAACGACTTGCTCGTCCATGTCTCGTGCGCTTCGAGACACCAGAATGCGATCGGATAGCTCTGGTCGTCGGGCACGTAACTTCTCCTCCAGGACTTGTGTGAATAGGGGCGTCTTGGATCCACCGCCAACCACCATGATACTGCCTAAGAAGTCGCGCAGGCGCTTCTCATCGCCTTTAGCGGCGTTCTGGATACTGGTATAGATGGCTATGTCAAGGGGTGCGACGGGAAGAATGGCGTCGCGCTCCGCGGCTATTGAGCGTGCGCTGCGAATTGTGGGATCGACAAACATGCCTGCAGGGGGTGCGGGTGAGGCGCCATTCGGTACGGCACCGGGTCCGTTTGGAGCTGGACTGTCGGTACTGCCGTTGGCCGTGAAATGAAAGACCGGTGCCACAGGGGTCTGTGTGCCTTCCGGAGCTGGAGACGCGGCGTTCGAGCCTGCTGGTGTGCCGTTGAAATCGCCGCGAGACAGCAAGCCGAATGGCTGAGACTTCTCTTTCACTGGGGTGGCGAGATTGGGATCCATTGTGTTGGGCTGAAGCCCATTGACGTTGGATGCGAGAGATGGCTTGATGTGGGCCAGAATGGCTACCTGGGCAGCCGACACTGGGTCATCGGGCACATCGACGTCGTATGCATTATAAGAGCGGTCAATCAATTTTCTTCGGCCCCGGAGCTTGGTGGAGTTGTCGAAGATTGCCGGCTCGTAAAAGCCCATGGGGGCTAGAATGACTTCGTCGTAGGTCTTGAATTGGTATTTGTAGGTTGGTTGGTTGGGAGCGCGAAGATGAAACTCGCAGAGCTGGACTGATATATCGGCTTGCGACATGGTGCAGTGCTTGATCTTCAACTCCTCGGCAAGTAGGAAGTCATATCGTCTCCGCAGATTAATGTCTTGATAGGGAAAGTTGTCATAGAGCATCATCTTGATGAACGCCTCTGTGACATCGTAACCTCCGTATTTCAGATTGATCCGAGAATCTTCCACACACAGGCCGTCCTCGACGCACGCAATTGAGGTCTTCTGCGCTCCGACATCGACCACGCAGGCCTGAGTATAACCGGCGCCAAAGGTAGCGGCCATGCTCTCTTGCATGAAGCAAATTCTGCTAAATTCGAACCAAGTCATGCAGGACCTCAAAATGAGCTCGACATATTTCTTGTCATATAAGTCGGGGATGACGAAAACACAGCTATAATACTTCCAGGTCGAATTCTTCGTTAGACCCAGCTCTTGTCTTATAGCCTTGTCCAGAACGGTCTCGAAGTCGTCATAGAGATGCTCAGCAGTGGTGTACTCATCTTCGTTGAGAACGCCATGCTGCATAGGCCGCCAGAGCTTGAACTTAGGGTCTGAGTTGTCTGGAATGCGTTGGGCAGCAGTGCCAATGAAGCACGAACTGAGCGATTCAGGGGACTCGAGGCTTTTAGGATCGGTCCATTCGATCTCCTGGGGATCGTTGTGTTTCGCTATCTCTCCTGCTTCAGCCCGTCTGTTGTAATTGACAACTAACTCCTTAGAGTTGGGCAGCACCTTTCGCTTGTTCGCACGCATATCTACTTTGAGGTCGTTGCACATCTTCTGATACCTCTTGGACCATTCCTCACCATACTGTTGATCTGGGGTGGTAGCGTCAAGTTGACGGCGGGGAAGCGCCTCGAACATCTCGGACTCAGTCTGGGGGAACTTCGTGGCTACGGCCATGGGTATGGTCTTAGGGAGGGCATCACTGGCGAAGCCTATACGCAGATTCTGACTGCCGGGATGTATGACGATGACTTTGGAGGGATCGAGTCCATCGTTGGACGATGCAGCAGACTCTTCGGGCTGCATATCGGCGGTGGGCAGAGGAACTTCGGCGTGGCCGTTGCGGGCGAGGGCGCGATCGCGATCTTTGGCCGACTGGACGAGCCTATCTCTAGTAGCTTCGGACTGAAGGCGGAGAGCGAGTACTTGGTCGTCACGCTTCATGTAGTCGCTTTGGGAGAGGGTCATTTGTTAGCTGGATCCTTGCAGCGCAGTAGAGGCGGCGGGAAACGAGATGGGAGGAGATGAGGGGGTTTCGCGAGAGCATACGTGTAGTAATTCTTCTGATTGATGGGCGTGACCTCCGGCCAGTTTGTCTGCTTCATGCCATTGTCGGTCCTTTCAAGTCCTAAACAGAGAGCAAGCGTCAGCACAGATTTCGACAATGGAGTTTGCATGCTTGACATCGCCGACGACGGCAGCCACAGCGGCAAATGGCAAACCGAGCCTGACTGAGCCTGGGCCATCTCATCATGGCGGCCGGTTAATCCTGTTATGCCTTGACATCGACGTCGCCGACAAGTCAATACTAGCAATGGGCATGGCCCTACCTTCGCGCAAGAGGACGCGCTCGCTGACTTTGCCGACCATGGTGGGGATTAGATGGAATTACGATGGCGATAATATTTTGTGTTGTTCTTCAATGTGATGATGTGATGTTGCGATGGTCAGGTCAAAGTCAGAGGGAAGCGCGGGAGTGGGTGATGATTGTACGGAGACAGAGGCGTTCGTGGATGGCAGTGGTGGTTGTTATTATTTCGTTAGGTACGTGGGATGAACTGGGATGGTCCGGGCGACGAGGGCTGGTCTATCTATCTAGATGGTTTGGGGTTTTGGGTTTTCATCCCCTCAATCCGAGTGTGAAAGAGAGCGACCGCCTGTCCCCCCTTGCGCGTCACTGTCCGTGCTGTGAGATACCTAAAAAGCTTCCCTTGAGTTAACACCGAGTCGCATTGCAGCCCACCAACAGCTCCGTCGCTCGGTGGTTGTATGCATTGTGCCATTCAACGCGCTGGGTACCCAGGTACATTCCCATGACGCTAAGGCTGCCTTTGTACTAGCGCATGCATTGCTATTCCGCTAACTGCCTATCGTTTATCTAATCTCTATCTTATCGGGTGCTTATCGTATCGTGGATCCGTAACTGCTCAATTACGTAGGTATGTGTTGCGCGTTTACTATTCCGTACGTGGAGCGTCTACTATAAACTGTATTCAAGTCTCCTGTCGCCAGTCCATATTGGCACGCTTGTGTTAACAATGTGCCAAATATGTTGATGATATGGATGTATTGTGCTATTTGGTCTGACCTCGTTAGTTCATGTGTAAATCGGGAATTGACCTTCTTATATAAGGTGAGAACTGGGTAGGTAAGTGCTACCGAATAGGAGTGCGTATCTGCAAGCAGAGGGAAGTCGTTACTACCGATGACGTCGACCTCGCACTCCATTTGTCCCTCCAGCGCAGATGTACCGCCGCCTCCTTCCTTTGTGTGAGATACTCTTCTAGGCCTGATTTCACGTTTCACCACATTCCCAACCTCTTCTCTGGGCAAAGACGCCGACCGGAATTTGTGTCGTTATCCCTTTGTCTCGCAGAACCACAGCTTCATTAGACTGCTGCTGCTACTACTAACATCAACAGCACTCTCAAGAATTGAGACTGCACGATATCAAGCTGGTTGCTTGCTTGCTGTCTCTCTATCTGTCTCCAGCCATCACAATGGCACCCATACCTGTTTATAATAACAGCCCTATCACTGCCGCGAAGCCTGAAGGGGTGACACCCAAGACGGCATCGGCAGCAGACGGCTCATATAGAGATAGCGGAGCGTCATCATCACTGCCGACCTCGACTCATACGCTATCCCCGTATGGTACTCCTCCCACTACTACTGCTGCCGCTGCTGCTGCTCAACCTGGCGCTACCCCATCGCTTCCAACGCCTACCGGTTCAGCTGCCAGCCAACCATATTCTCCTCTGCAGCCCACTCCTATGACCTCGAGGGCGGGTGTCAGCCCAGCACCACCTCAGCCGGGATCGGTCCCTGTCAGCGGCCTTCCACCCCCACCGAGGGTCGGCGAAAGATACCAGCCGCCAGCCCAGACGCCTGTCCAAACATCTGCGCTGGCCCCTATTGGTTCTTCTGCGACTACGATGCGCTATCCTTACCAGATGGCTATCCCTGCCCCTACAGTGCCTCAACCACAGCAACAAGCTGGTACATCCGCTGCAGCAATGGCGTCATCTTCGACCCGCGGTGCTCAAGCACCATCTGCTGCTATGGACAGCGGTGGCGAGGGTGCCTACAGTCTTTCACATCCTTCCGGTTATCAACAGAACGTGAATGCCTCTCAGCTTGACCAATATCAGAGATCCGCCACGGAACGCTCTGAATATGACGACAGTGGACTTGGCTTGGATGGTGTATGGGGTGCTGCGAAGAAGCTGGTCCAGCAGACGGGTGTACGACTTGCTGCCGCAGAACACGAGCTGTGGAAGAAGATCAACAACGGATAAGCAACACAGCCGATGTCCATTGCTACTGCCACACGCCTTTTGGTGGTAGATTGAGATAGGAAGGGGACGTCAGTCCCTTTTCTTCTCGTTATCGAGGAATTGATTGTCCGGCACCAAGTTACCGAGTCGCCCTACGGTAGGGTTGGCCAGAAAAAAAAGAAAGAAGGGGTGGTGGGACTCAGCTCTGTTCTATTTGTGGCATTCCAGGGTATGTATTTCATAGTGGAGGTACACTTATTGATTCGGCAGGCATGCAGACCCGCGCATTTGCAGCTTTAATTGGTATCACAGGCCGCCGGGGGCTGCATCTGGGAATTAACCGTCCCGGTTGTCCAGTGGTAGAGACATGTTCACACCGATTTGGAACAACTCATGGGACTTGGACATGGCCACGTGATTGAGTTTGTTTCATTCTTCAGTTCATGGGCCGAGTTTTCAGAGGAGCCCGCGGGGCCTTGACTCTTCACTTGACGCTGTCCTCCACAAGCAACAACTCACCATTGATTTTAGTTCTTAAGGAAGTACATTTCATTGATATTGGCACAATGCCTGCATGGAGAATTCGCATCTCATTGGGGTTAAGGCTTCGAAAACGTGGACTAGGAAAGTCTTTCAAATTCCAAAAGGCATTGGACGGTTCTCACAGGAGACCTACGGGCATGCGATAACAGATGGCACCCCAACAGCGTCATCTTCAACCGAGGTACGGTTCAACGAACCTACCGGACAGTTCTCACAGCTGTGAATGATTCATCTCTCATATCAGACCCTACCCACCTGGTGTCGCACCAAGCCATCGAACTTCCGGATGTTTCTACGAGACAGCCAACGTTCGGAGGGGTTGAAGAAAGGGGCTGCAGCGTCGATCAACTTCTAGTTACGTTACCGATTGGCGTTTTACGCGCGTTGCTTACTTGTACGATCTATGATCGGAAGAGCTACTGGTGTTATGAGCTTACCTAGTATGCGCAGCTCATCTCCGAGGGATGTGGATGTGGACGTGGCACATTTGCGTGTCGCAAGGTAACCTGCTTCGTGACCAACAGACCTTAATACGGCGAGTCGTCAGGGGCCGCACGAAGTATTTCGTACTGCGTACATGCTGCTTATATTATCTCGGAGGCCGCCCGTCCCATCATGTGGTGACCACTTTGCGCTGGTCTCAGCTCCGTAGAGTTGAAGGGAATGTTACTGCAGCCCCGATTTGCACAGAGGGTGCAGCTCTCTCGGTTGCACATGGAGGATTTCCTGTTGCAACTTGCCAGGACGGCTACTAGTAGTAGTTGGTAGGTGGTATCATACTACATAATACGTCATGTTACAAGATGTAGGCAGGATGTCTTGCAGAAACTAGGGCAACCCGAACAGCTTGGCTTGGTAGGCCTGCCTGTTATGTACGGAGTATGTATGTATGTAATTACCTACATGTAAGATCGTGATGTGCACAGTCCGCGGCGAATACCAGACAAGTTAAAAGTAAGGACCGGGTTTATTATTATTGTCAGCGCCGACGACGTACACGTGTAGGCACTTTAATTCCGAGGTGGTTACGGAAGACGAATTCCACTTATCTACGAAGTACGTACACTACGACTCGCGAGTGCGCCGGCAATCCCTAAGTAACATTGTGTGTACGTACGTACATATGCGGATCTCCATACATGCTGCCCTAGGAACGATGTGTAATACCGATTTACCTACTCCAAAAAAGCGATAGCTATATATAACTGCCGTGTAATTACAGGACACACTCTACGTACACTACGCGAACTAGGCAAACCGATCGTCGCGATGAAGCTTAGATCCTATCCAGTAATTCCACGTGAAAGGCCAGTCCTCATGTCATGTGCATTAGTAGTATTCCGTATACCTGCATCACCTATCTCAACTAGGGTATAAGTCCGAAGGACTCATCTCGCGCTCACCTGGATAGAAATAGTAACCACGAGCCAGAGCAACGCAGACGCGGCAGGGACAGACGGTGGATCTGGGCAACGCGGACGACGCTTGGGGTGCTTAAGTCCGGGTTGTTATGAACGAATCTCAAACTGTCAGTCAGACACACACACTGACACACAATGCTCCCTTTCTGTTCTTGTAAGTCGATGATGATGGTGCATGATCGACACCCTCTCCGACGCACGAGTGTTGTGCTCTGCAAGTGGTGTAAGTCGAGGTACCTGCTACCTCCGACTAACAAGGACGCGTGTAGCTTCACCTAGTAAGCAGCGGGCATAGTGACTTACTAGTCATGTATACTAAACTAATCCGTAATTCGCACATCACGCACCAATTCCGCCGCTGACGACGAGACAGCTGTTTACTGATTAATGATCCGGTGAACACGCTGTGCAAGTGGAAATCCAGGACGTGTCTGTGCAAAAGTCTCTATCTCGGTTCTTTGTCGGTGATTCCGTCTGTTATAAGTGGTCACTATCGCTGAGGGACAGCGGAAAAAGACAGAAACGAGAGAAATCCAGACTCCATAATGAGCCAGGATGGAGGAGAATGACGAGCGCTTGTTAATTTGGCCGGCCGGCGGGCCAACCAAGATGTGAGCGACCCACCGAGCAACCCGGACCCCAGACACGGATGGGGCACTCTCGGTGGGGCCTCGGTGGAGCCCGTAACAGAATCTCAGATTCTGAGACAAGCCGCTGCAAGGGACTCGCCACACCTTTGCGCTCGCAGCCAATGGGCGCGCCGCATTCGCACCGCGTTACCCCACCACCCTAAATTCCAGGTTCACGAACGTCGAGCGCAACTCCGCTTTTTAGGACAGGACCGCCAGGAAAGCACCTCATCACCTTCTCTCTCCGAGTCTCTCGTACAGACACCTCCGCCGACGCCTCCAACCTTAACACCCTTAACCTCCACTGGCTAACCTTGACTAAACCCAGCGCTGCCTAGCACTGGCTAGCACTTGCCTAGCACTTGCCTAGCACTTAGATCTGCCTGCTGCGTAATCCATTTCCCGTGCTTCCTAATGGAAGGTGCTGCTAAGATGCTCCCTAAGATGCTCCCAAGGAATTGCTCCTACCTAGAACGTGTCGTGTCCGAAGCATCTCCACTCTCCCTCTCGCTCCCTTCTCGTCTGGTCCCGTCTCGTCTCGTCTCGTCTTCGTAACAGTACACGTTGCCAAGTTTCCTTGTTGTATCCTCCCTCTTACTCGTACTTCGTACTTTACATCCTCTGTGACATAGCGTACCTACACTATTTTGGCAGGTCGGCGTGTTCTCCGATGTGTTCTGCCTATCATATCCTCGCAAATCACACGCAGCGCTGCCCGTCCTATCCCGTCTCGTCTAGTCTACGCCTAGGTCGTCCACGCTATGAGCGCGCTGCCTTTCAATGACACCCTAGCTTCGTGAGGATGCGCTCCCAAGTTTCATATGACGGCCTTGCCGCCTCGGCCCGCCACCCTCTTGCTCTGCTACACCAGATACCCGTGCTAGACTGCTAGTATCGCTCGCTCATCTCGTGCAGCTTACGCGGTCACTGGCCTATGACGGTACAGTCCACGGACCGCAGTGAGAGAGAGAGAACGAGGTATTCCGTACTCGTACTTCGCGTACTTCGCTTCCGCAGCCTTTGATTAAACACCCCTACTTATTGGCTGCACCTGTCTATATTCGGAGCCAGTACGCGGTAAGATGCGAGCGGGATGCACGTCGTCTCAGAGGGCCGGGCACGTCTGGGTCTCGGTCTGGGCACGTACGTACGTACGTACCTGGTACTATAGTACCTACTCGTACTCTGATCTGCCTGCCCGAAAAGAAAGGCACGCGGAAGGAATGGGACTAGGAAGTAAGCAAGTAAGCACGCAAGCACGCGAGAGCAACGACGTAAGTAGATCAGAGATAAGAGCGGAATGACGAGCAAATGTGAAACGTCCAGCCATCGACCCGAACGGCCTGATACATCCGTTTTAGGCACATTCAGCCTCGTTTGGAGTAACAATAGGAGGTACCGTTTCATTCTAGAAGGCGACTGTCCACGGTGCCCCCCCTAGTGCCTCCCAGCCTCATGGGCCACCGCGATGACACTCATATGCGTGCATCCTGATATCTTATTGTTCCTCGTCCGCTCTCCACCCTGATTCCTTCTCATTGGCGACGATCTTCCGGCTTTACGGAACTCGAAATAGCGCCGGGAGCAGCAGCAGTGCTCGATCTGGGAACGCTCATCTCCCAACAACGTCGAGCACGAGATTTGCGTCTCCGCGAACTTATGCATGACTAACCGGCGTCTTATTACTTCTCTTACTAAATGTGTCACTGACTGCTTTTCTATTACCAATTAGGCACGGCTTCGAGATACCCTCCGAGACGCCAGCCAGCGTGTGATGGAGACTGTGTCAGGGATCTGCACTCAGAGACGAGATCCGAGATGTCCCAGGCTGCGATAGGCGTAGCTTCACAGCTCGGCTTCCTTCATACGTCTTATACTGTCCTACTAACGGGGTCTAGGACGTGTTTCCGAGTTGTCACTCGTAAGACATAAATCTTACGCCCTCTAGTAAAATGGGCTTCTCTAGATCGACCTGTCCAGCCGATCTGCTGTCCAAGTCTCGTCATCCCACTCGACACTGGATGATGAGTGTTCTGGACGGACGCCTCGCCTCGCCTCGCATCGCCTGTCGATGAGTGTCGTTTACACGAGGGGAGCTCAACGCGATACGCCGTGACGCCTCCATGCTCGCAGTCCTACGTGGTCCATGTGTGTGTCTGCTTCATCTAAGATGCGTACAAGCCACTCTCGACTTGCAGCACGGTTCTTTTAGTGAAGCTCATATCGTTTCTACCCTACTGTATATCAACTATATACCGTTCTATATCCCAACCCTGGCCCACCTATTCCGAAAGAGTACATCCCTCATGGATGTTCAGCTGGGGTAGTCCCTGACATCCCGTGTGTGTTTCTAACCAAAATTCCCCATCCACCAGGTGATTTGATCCCTCCGCTGCTGCCCCCGTCCCTCTGCTGCTACCTAGCATCGTCTCCGTGAAGGGAACATATCATCAACGGACAGATGTAACATTCTACACTGCATCATCTAATGTGAACCCTGCATGAGAGCCCAGGCTAGTCGTTCTCGGTGACCTTGCTTGCTGGCTCATTCTCCTGTCTGTCCATTGTACCCAGCCAAGAGGCACCTCGCCAAGTTTCCCAGACGTGCCCAGGTTTGTATCAGGGCATCCAGCTTTAACTCCTACAGGTGCCGAACTCGACCTAGTTCACCATACTCGATTAATTGAAGCCTTCCGGGATGATGCCTATATTCGGGGAGTACTTCTTTTATACCTCTTGGGGACCTGCGCCCCTCTTCGACCGCCTACCCTCTTGCTCCTCTTCTTGTCTTGTCACTCTCTCCACTCGCTATAGACCATAAGACATGCTACCACTAGTCACTCTTTTATCTGCCCTTCGAGGTAAAGCATGCTATTAGCCTTTTAGTCTATAATGTTAGCCCTAAGCTGGCTCTCTTCTAACCGAAACACGCCAGTATACGTGTGCCAGACCCAGCTCAACCCAACAAGCTGTCATTCCTTCAAACAGCTCACCACGCTCTTTATCGACGAGAAATACGCAGCTCTGAGTCGCCTCCCCTACTACACACTCACTTTCGAAGCGCACATATTCAGCATTATCCCCATACCCACTTTCGAGTTGCCGTCCTTACGGATTGCCGCATTCACGTCTTCACTTCACTGAATCCCCTTTAACTAAATGTTTGCCTAAGCGGCCGTACAACCAGCTATTATATACCATGTAGGTCACTATGTAGCAAAGAGGTGGTTCTGGACTGCCTATCTCTCAGTTCCCACGCGTTACTTTTCGTCAACTGATGCCTGTTGACTTCTCTAGTTCAGCCCGCAGTGTAACCCCATTTATCCCGTATCTTGGTATCGTCAAGTCATGGGATCGAATGGCACGCATCTGTAAAGCCAATCCTTCGTCACCATCACTTTCACATCGACGTTAACCTCCTGGTAGGCAACAGCAGATACCAGCACCTACCCAATATCATAACTTCAACGGGAATGTTGGAGTAAACGGACAGCATCCGAGGTCAAATCCTATGGTCCACATGGCTGGTGTGGAAGCACCCTCTAAGACTGAACCACCCACCGACGTCTGGACAACTGCCCCACCGCAAGTTTCCCGGCCTCGCCCGGCCACCATTTATGAGGGTTTCTCTTTTTGCGCCAGTGACGAATTCCGCACCATGCCTTCATGGGAGACATCATCAGGCTTAACAGTCCATACCCAGAGTGGGAACGTATCACAGCCCGTGCCCGTACAGCAAAACGGCTACCCGGGACTTGCCATGGAAAACAGTGAGTGATATTATGACACTATGGGGCAGTCACTGACCGCTAGAACAGATTCGTGGCGACCCAAGTCGTGCGAAGATAACATCGAAGTGCAGCAGGTTGACGCTGAAATGTCTATCGGCCAAGCCTTCACTAGTGATGATGCTATTCCAGTCACGGATCTGCAGTATGCTGGCTCTCAAGTCGACAACGAAACGCTCAACCTGGAATATGGCATGAAACCTCGTCGTATGTCGGGCTCCTCCTTTACAATGTCGATAACTGGTCTCTCCGACATGCCCTCATTTGAGGACTATCCTGCTACAATATCGGAAGCGCCATCCTTCACGTCGGACTATCCACCGCCCTCCAACATGAACTCGCTCATGTCCTCTACTCAGCTGTCTCCCGTTACTTCTCCTCGCGTCATGTCACAAAGTCGTCCAGATATTGTTCGTGCTCAGAGCCGTGGCCGCGGTGCATCGCCGTCTCCGCGTCCGGTTATGAGGTCCGTTCCATATAATGTAGACAACAGTTCGCGGAACAAGAGGTGGTCTACAGGGTCATACGGGAACACGCCCAGTCGAAGAACTTCGCCGTTTGTCTATCACCACACTCATGATGCATATGGGGCACCTAGACCTTCGCAACGTCCGTCACCGACCGTCCCTAACAACGTGCTGCCTCAAACCCCAGGGAACATGCAACCCATGCCGCACTATCCATATATGGTAACGCATCCCGCTGCTTTTCGTGGTAACATGATGGTTCCGAGTCATTTACCGCCCCATTTTCCGCCGAATGGATTCCATCCGGAACCTCACCCCTATGAAAACCCACCTCCGTTGATGTCGCATGGATTATTCAGGATGCTGCAGAGTAATGCAGACCTGATCTCACTAAACGCTCACTATCTAGAACCGTCCAATCCACCTGATTTATATTCGTCGCTACAGGAGGAGCAGATCCCGCCGCCACCCGAGGATATGAATCCTTCTGACCCTGATTTAGTGCCCCATGAGCAAGAGCTGCGGTTCGAAGGGGACTTATACACACCAAGATGGGTTCGTGGACATGGAAATAAGCGTGAGGGTTGGTGCGGTATTTGCAAACCGGGTCGGTGGCTTGTGTTGAAGAATTCGGCTTTCTGGTACGATAAGAGTTTCACCCATGGTATTAGCGCGGCGACAGGAAATTCCTTTCAGGGGCCTCACGAAACCCGTCGAATGGATGGTAGCCCGGATATCTGGGAAGGGTTGTGTGGAAGTTGCAACGACTGGATCGCCTTGGTCAGTAGTAAGAAGAAGGGGACAACATGGTTCCGACACGCTTACAAGGTCAGTATGGGGCGTTCATGCATTTCACTTGTTTTTTTGCTGACTGTTGATAGTGTCATACGCACACAAAAATCAAGGACGCCTCCAAGAGACGTCGCGAGAGTAGCCACTCGAGGGCTTTGACCTCACCACAAGCTGCTAAGCCTAGAATTGCTCAGCAAGGCACGGGCACTCCTCAGCATACACCCGATTACATGCCTATGGGCACCGCTCCCGTTTCAGAATCGATGCCTCCTCCTATTCAGCATCAGGATCCTACTCAGATCGGCGGGTATGCGTCTCAGGAGACGTATACGGTCACCAACACCAACAACATGATCTAGGGATTAGCTTTCGATTAGGGGAACCACAGACGGGATCCCCGCCATTGCTGACCGGAATAGGGACATTGCACGCATTACGATACTCGCACCAATGTCCGGAACCCGGATGAAAACGAAAAGTTGCTTATAGACTTATATGAGACTATTTATGATTTTGATTGATGGCCACATTTGGTTGGTTTTACACTATACTATACTTCTTTTTCCCTGAAAACACGATCACCATTTTCCGAGATTTAGCATATACGGAACCTCCGATCTCTTTCACCTTTACCACGGTGTTTACGACTATATACTTCGGACCTAGACGTGGAGGTCATTATTATAGCTGCTGTGCGGCTGGTGGTGGCCCTGGATGGGCGAAATCTCTTTCTAACAGTATTCACGATCATCTTTGCAGCGACGAAGATCAGCCCCTACAATACCATGCAATTTGGCATGCAGAGAGGCGACATATACCCGATTCACTTTGTCTACGGAAGCTTTGTTGTTTCCACCTGTTTTCGAGCCGCCCAAATCGTACTTTAACCGGCGGTTCTCATTATTATACATAAGATACCATTCTAACGGAAGCCTATAGGAAATTGTTTCTTATTTCCCTCTACGCCTCCCGTAGATAGTTTTGTTGTAGATAGTTTCTTCTTTTCTTCACTCCTTTTTCTTCGTTCGTCTGATACCCTCTGGTTGTGGATATAGGGAAAGGGTGGATTGACTGCGTTTTTTTTGTCTTTGTTCATTTTAATTCGTTTCTCTAGTTGACTGGGGAGAAGAAGACCGATTGGAGAAAGGGGGCGAGTCTCCTTGGCGGAAGCTTTTCTTTTCTGTTGTGTATTTTTTTTCCCTTCATTTCGTATGTTTATTTTACTTTGTTTGCATATAGAGATGGAGGAGTTTACTTTTTTTCTGCTTCTTCTAGGTATTATCTAAATTGGACCATTTTACAGTACAAAAACAAATACGATAACTAGGTGGTATGGAAAGGGAGAAAGTGGGAAAAATTTTGGGGACGCTGGAAAAATATGAGTAATCCGTAAATAAAAAGAGAGAAAATGGTCTTGGGCCCCTCCTCTTCGTAGGAATCAAGAGAAAAAAAAACAAACCAGAACGGGATTCATGGTTGATGACTGTTTTCTTTTCTTCGTTCTACGCATCCAGACTCGTCGTGAAACGCAGCCGTACACTTTACTCGACGAAACGACGAAACACCCCCCTTTCCCCGACCCTCGAGCACCTACTTACTTCCCGGCAAGACGTGGCGTACTCTTGACCGACACGACACGACACGACACGACGACCCTCATTATCGATGTCTCGAAACGGATCTGATAAGCAAAGCAAACAAGCCCCGAATCCCGGCCGCCCCCATTACGTAGATATTAGCAGAGAGGAGAGGGGAGAAAGAGAAGAGAAGAGGGGGGAATACAGATGCTGTTGTATCACGATCACTCGCATTTGGATACCCACCCTCTTTGAGGGCTGAGCGGGGAGGGGTTAGGGGCTAGCAGAGGACAAGAGGGACAAAAGGGAAGAGAGGGGGGGAAGAGGGGGCTTCTACTTTTGTGTTAGAAGGGCTTGGGTATGGCACTGCGAACGGACTGGTTGAACAGCTATTTCGCACGTACTGTCGTGCTAGGCTGCTGTTTCCGGATTCTGATGCTCTCATCGCCACTCTGTGATGTACATGTCAGCAGGAGAGAGGGAGGGGATAGTACGGGAAGAGTAGGGGATAGATAGGCAGACAGGCAGAAAGGGTGGAAGGCAACCAGACAGACATGGTAGGCAAGGAGGGAAGGGGGAGAGATGCCGACCCATCCATTCGATCGCAGCGGGAAGATCTATCTAGTATATTTCTTGCCCCCTTGCCGTGGCCCTATTGGTTGAGGAGTGCGTTTGGGGGCTGGAGGGCGATGTGTGTTCCGGATGGGATAATGGATTTGTTTGGGGGGAGACGGGCAGTAGGGATGGGCAGGGAAAGATAGGATGGATGGGACGAGAAGATCGTAGGCGCTGTTACTACTAGCTCCTATTACGGCGTGTAAACAAGGTAGGTCGTAGGCAGTATCACCCTGAGGCTTACCCTCGATGCGGTTTGGTTTCGTACGTACATATCGATATGTGACAGTCACTCTTCAGTCAGCAGCAGGAGAGAAAAAGGTGTATGTCGTACCAGACTGAGGGGAGGGGGGGGACACACAGCAGATCTTTCTTGTTGCCTTTTTTGCTTCTTTTGGTTCTTGGTTTTGAATCAGATGATTGTTGTGTGTGCACGGGTCTAGACGATATGTATGTGTGTTGATGTTTGAGGGAGGTCACTTGCTTGTCACTTGTTTGTAGTGCTGATATAGGGGGGGTTTCACGTCTGCTTGGCTTACCCTTTGCGAGTTTTTAGAAAACGAGTTTGTTGTATTTCGAGGATGGCTTCACTGCCTCGTCTCCCGATGATGATGATGATGGTGAGAGATGAGGATGTGAGAGCAAACGATCATGGGTGAGAAAGTCACGGGAGTGAATCTTATGCTTACTTATTCTCCGTCGTGAGCTGGTTTGAAGGAATGTGCATTGTTTCTCTCCTAGTCGGCATTTCCATTCTCATTCTCATGCTCCCACAATCCCAGTTCTCCTATTTCCACGCACCAAGACGCCAAGTCCCGGCTCCATCCGCCATCCCCATCACAAAACACTCGCACGCTCGGGAGTCGGATCACGACGGTACGACTCCTAAGTGGCGATGGCGTATCCCAGTTCTTTTCTGCTCTGTTTTCTGCTTCCTTCGTACGACAAGACTAACCTCCATATTATCATGTGAGCGCAATTCTACAGCGGAACGCCCAGACGGCGCCCCCCTGGTCTATACACTACATATTTTACCCCGTATGTATGCAATGTGTGTGCACGTACATGACATGATGTACGTAGAATATATTCCGTCCTTGTACGCCTCTACGTATGTGAGTAATTCTGTAGGCAAGAAGAAAGCAGACGAAGATGACGCGCCCGTCTGGGTGTGGGTGACGTGCATATCTTGGATGTTTCATACGGCGCAGCTTTTCGTGGGGAAAGGAAAGAAAAGAAGGGGGTGGTCATGTCTTGTCTTGTCTGATCTTGTCTTCAGCGCAAAGTCGAGGGTTGTGTTTCAGGTTATCTGCAAGAAAAGCAGACACAGAAAGAAGTAGAGCTGAGCTATTCTTAGTAAGTTGGAGTTGGTGGCGTTGAGGAGGTGCAGGGCCAGCAGCCAGCTGTGGTATGTACGTAACTTGTTCAGCCTGTGCGGCAGCTCTTTCTTTTTGAAGTCGCTAGAGAGATGACGCTGGGATTGGATTATGTACGGTACTTGCTGGCTTGGCTTGGTCGCCTTTTTTTGTTTGCGTCCCGGCGATCATTAGGAGATGGACTTGGACCGGTATAGAATGAGATGCCGTGCTTGCAGGTTGCCTTCTTGTGAGTTATCATATTAAGACAGACGAAACCTACGACTTGGATGTTGGCGAGTATGTAGAAAGATGAGTTATTCCCTGTAACTGTTGATACGCGAGGAACAGGGATAGCGCCAGCGCTGCTCGCGGCTGATTTGGATATTCGAGTCGCAAAGACCAGTGCATCTTCGAAGCGTTGACTAATTCAAGAAACTCGAATTCGATTTATTTTCTGTATGTAGGAGACACTATTATCACCTATGTAAAGAAGATCTTAGAAGACTACAACACCATCCGGTTTCTATAATCAGATGAGACGAGATGGGAACACTCGAACATATCTCACGCATGCTACGTTTCTGTATTTCTAATACTTTGCCCTGACAGATCAGTCGAGGTGCGGTAGCAGAAACATATTTTAGGAAGATGGCTGAGCGATCTAGAATTATCTTCTCAAGTATAGAACATCTTCATGGCTATGGTTGTTAGGACGAGGCAGCCTAGACCAGACCGGAGTGCGAAACGAATGACTCACAAAAACGTAGCCCTCCGTAACACTATCACATTGAGTCTCCTTTGATAGTCAACAAACACTGTTGGAAAGCTAAGAAACAGAAATAACTAAATGATCTATCATCTACGCCTTGGCTTTTGCTCAGGTCAACTGTGGTCAAACTAGTGCCCTCCCTTGAACGCGCATCCCGTATTCATGGGTATGTGTTTTGGGGGTTCGACGGAAGTGACTGGATGTCACCGGCTAGAAGCGCTATCTCGGAATAGCTTGTATTATCTGATAGGTTAGAACCTCAAGAGTCAACGGGTGTTAATACACCGAGGTATCGGCATAAGCTCAGAGTGAGGTGACCATCAACAAGGGGGACGTGAGTTAAGAATACACGAAACTCATAAGCGGTGCACGGCCTTCTCTAAGAATCGAAAATAGTCGTCAGTTGCGCTCTAATAGCATCCTTAAAGCTGTCCCATAAAAAGAGGGATGTTCTGATCTATTTGGGGGCTGCTATGAGTTGCGTGAGGTTCGCCGCTCAGGGGCCTACCAACATCCTGTTCCTTCAACGGTGAGTTCCCTGACTTTCACCTAGATGTAACCACGTTAACATGTCATTCGTTCCATAAACACTCAAGATGAGAGACTGAGGTCTCTCTCAATTCCTAGCATTGTATCTCTTAACCAGGATTATGGCGTCCAACCTTCGACCAGGTAATCCGACCAGCAGACTACCAGCTAGTCTCCTGACGAGGCACTTCTACCGCGGGCTGCTCAGTAGGTTATTCCGATCAATCCACTCCCAACTCCCCGGCGTCATCCTCCCAGAACCATTAGTCCCAAAGATGGAATCCTTCTCGATGCTCGGCCGGACATAGATCGGCATCGGACGTCTCGGCCTATGACTCCGCGGCGCGATGGACGGCGTCATGTAATGAGCCAAGCCCGTCTCGCACTGCTGTCGGGTAATCGTGCACAATCTTGCCAGATCCGTCTCAATGCTCTGCTCCAGGGTATCCACAACCTCATGGACCTTCTGACGCAGATACTCGTCGTTCGAGTGGCTCATGATGGCATGCAGGTCCCGAATGCGATGGCGCGTCGACTCAAGCTCCATCTCCAGCAAGAAGAACGACTCAGCCAGATTCGCGAGCATCTCGCGGTCGGGCTCCGGGTACAAGCTGGAGGAATCCGCAGCCGACGGCGTGCGACTGTAGCCGAAGTGGCTGGGGATCTGCGTGTGTGGGGACTGGCGGTCTTTGTGTGCCTCGACCATCTCGTCCACGGCGACTTGGAGTAAGGAGCGGATTTGGTCGAGACGGCTGACGAGTTCCTCGTGCTGTTCCTGCTGCATCTTCACGTCCTTCTTCTTGCCGCCGCGACGGCCGCGACGGTGTCTGGGGGGTTTGCCGACGGCGGAGAGCGACGGGCCGGCCGGTGCGGACGACGGAATGCTGGGGAAGTGAAGCGGCATTTGAGAACTTGGCATCATTTTTGCTGTTGGGTTGCTTTCTTTCTGGGAGTTAATAGATTTGAAGAGTTCAGTTTCGATTTGTTTGGGGTTGAGAAGAGGTGTGCTTTTAAAGACGACTGGAAACTATTCAGCTGACAAGTTTGACGGTATTCATTAGGAGTCATAGTCACTCACGTTGGACTCTCGCTATGAAACGTGGCCTATTTGCTTGAGCAAACTGTTGTTTCATCGCATCTCGTGAACCTCTTCTCGTAATCACTGGCATCGTGATGTCTTCCACTAACAGCCCTTATCACGATGGTGTTAGTACTTCGAGACGTCTTAGCCGTACAATCATATCAACGTTGAGTGATATAAATATAAATGATGATGACTTGAGTATGTTGACGATGTTAGCTGCGACAACTGTGATATCGTGAGTTTCTCTCAAGAAGCATAGCAATGAACGATTTCCTGTGCAAACGACGCTCAACATCGGTACTCATAGCTTGTCAGGGTTAGAATCCAACACTGCTAAAACGATACTTGGCCACCACAACTGCGCAACATAATGTGCCCCCAAGCCGTTCATCAGAGCGATGACGAACCAGTGTAAGATGATCATGGGAGTGCAAGTATCACTTCAGCTCTTACCTATGTCCTTTCCTACTGCGCCATACGCGCACACGTACGACACAGGAAGCCCTTTCGCCGATATCGCTTCATGACCTGAAGATGTGAATGGACCAACTCCATTGTCCGAGCAGGCGGTCACAGATGTGTAGTGAAAGTATGGCTCATGCATTGTTATTGTCGTCATACTCATCAGCCCTTTTCTCTCCTTCATCTCATTGTCATCGTTAAAGGATGCACTCATATACTTTGTATACGAATCTGAATCGTGCCTGAATCAGCGCTTCAGGCCGTTGCGACGACGAGAGACCCTATCTCGAGAATCGCAAACAGCCTGATCTAATCCGAAGAGGTTGGACAATGAATTGTTCTGGCAACAAATTCATATTGTCCATGCTTGGTAGACTCATTCGTTCCTAGAGACGTCTGAAGTGGCATTGTGAGAGTGACCGACTGAATGGGCACCACAAGCAGAGATGCCTCATCGACAGCAAAGAACCGGCATGTCGCGCTTGTGAACAAGCACCTGTTTCTTGAGCATTGGAGTTGATTGCCGAACTCATTCGCAAATAAAGACAAATAGGATAAAGACTCAACACTCATTCAACACACGACTTCATACTGTCAGATCTTGAGTCCACGATGTATTCCGTAAGTTCTTCTCACCCCCAAAAAATGAGTCGCGAAAGAAGTGACGACGTCAATCAGCACAGTACGAAGTACGAGCAAACCCGAGAGAACCTGAGCGGGTCGATGCCAAGCCCATGTTTAAGCGTCGACGTGGGGAATTCTGTGGAGCCGCGACCCCAGTATTCCAGACAGTGCGATCCTGCACTGTCATCCCCGGTCGCGGCCCGCCGCAATCGCAGCTCGCTCTCACCCCGCGCTGGGCCGTCATAAGAGACGGTGATATAAGAAGAACATTTTATTCATTTCTCATCATCATCTCAGGAATTCAAACAGATTCGAATCTATAAGACAAAATGGCTTCTCAATTGCAGAACAGCAAGATCGCCTTCATTGGCGGCGGTAACAGTGCGTTTACCCTTCACTTTTTATCTTCCCTGATGCCGATGAGATACCACGAGATGTGAGCCAAGACGGCGCATTGGAGACTCAACAGTTGCGAAGCAACCTAACAGCTCACCCCCTATTCTCATTCACCTCTTCACTCATGCATATCATGCAACACAATCCATGAGACTAACACCCCAATAGTGGGCGCAGCCATAATCGGCGGCCTAGCCAGCAAAGGCATAAGCAAGACCAACATCATCGTCTCAGAGCCCTGGGACGTGAACCGTGCCAAGATGGACGCGCTAGGCGTGCGCACGACGACCTCCAACGCCGAGGCCGCCGTCGACGCCGACCTGCTCGTCATCGCCGTCAAGCCGCAGGTCACCAAGGGTGTGTGCGAGGAGCTCGCCGCCTGCTGGGCCGGCCGCGCCTCCACGCCCCTGATCATCTCCATCGCCGCGGGCATCACCCTCGACAGTCTGAAGGCGTGGCTCAAGCTTGCCGATGGCCGCGTCCCGCATATTGTGCGCGTGATGCCGAATACGCCTGCGCTCATTAGTGAGGGTGCCTCGGGTCTGTATGCGGATGTTAGTGTTACCGGTGAGGAGAAGGAGCTTGCTTCTGCGTTGGTTGCGACTATTAGCAGAGTTGCCGAGTGGGTTGACCGGGAGGAGCTCATTGATGTCGTTACTGGTCTCTCTGGTGTGTTATTGCCTTACATCTATCTGTGTGTGAATTGTGTTTTTCTGATGATTTTACAGGATCCGGCCCTGCCTACTTCTTCGCCATGGTCGAGCACATGATTGCCAGCGGCGTCGAGCTGGGTCTCTCCCAGGAACAGGCCACTCGCCTGGCCAAGCAGACATGTCTCGGCGCCGGCCGCATGCTGGTCGAGTCATCCGAGGAGCCTGCGCAGCTCCGGAGAAACGTCACGAGCCCCAACGGCACCACGGCCGCCGCCTTGGAGAGCTTCGAGGCTTCCGGCTTCAAGGAGACCGTTAACAAGGCCGTCCGGGCGGCTACTAGCCGTGGCGAGGAGCTTGGCAAGACCCTGGGAAAGTTATAAGCAGTTGAATTGTTTTGTTTTGCTGTCTATATGAGAGAAGTCAAGTAACCAAATAGAACAATTCACAATTCAAGTGCATGGACCGGAAAGAAGACGAGAGGATTTTCCTTTGTCAGTGAAAATGATCAATTCTGCTTATGCCTTCTGTAGCATGTGATAAGACAACTTCAGTTCTGCTCCTGTTCCTAGGCCTTAAACATTGAACACGGCCTGATCTGAATCAACCCAATGCCCTCCGTGCCATAACCGTTCCAAGTGCGCAACCCGGACCCGTGAAGTCAGGCATCTGGGCGTCTGCGATGGCCGACAAGTTTTTCTTTTAGGAAATCGAGGTCAATCACAAAACATCCCGTTTCTGTGTATCGCTCGTACCAAAACAGTAGAAGCTCCAAGTATTCGAGGGGAACGATGTACCTGCATTCCCCCGAGTCGAAATCATCCCTTCGCATCCCAAATTTGAGACCCCTACTCTTGCGCAATAGGTCCCAAGCAAAGGCAGCCGTACAATCACGGTATAGCGCCACGTAGAGTACCTCGGAAACTGTTATAGGCTCACAGTGGTTGTCGAGGAGTCGGAGTGGATTCATCTGAAGGTCGAGGGTATAGTAGCCATCAGCGACAACCAACGGGATATTGAACATATACCCGCTATAACCTGCTATACCAGATAAACGGGTCATTTGAGTCGAACATCCGAGGCCAAGACGACGAACATTCTATGCTTCGGCCAGTACCCAGTCAGCAATCCTGGCACCGAGGGCAACATCATCTCGGTAATGTGTAGCTGATTCCTTGCATATGTGCTGCAGAGGTTCCCAGTGATGCCCTTGAATAATAAGTAGCCATTGATATAAGGTGTCATCTCTCAGACGTCGGCAGGTGTGCTGCGCGGTGTATGCATACGTATCTGCTCTGCGATCTGGAAATCTGCCTTTCGAACTTGTGAGACGGATACGGGGTAGACCGCCAGGAGCAGAAACAGGCACCATGATATCAGGCACTGCAGTCTCGTTAGCTGACTCGCTGGTGCCAGACATGGATCACCGTTTTACTTGCAGGCTTGAAAGACAAGGGGGAGAACGATCTTTCGAGGCGTCTGATTCTCCAGACACCCCACGCTGACATGGACCATGTAGAGCTTCCGCACAGGAGGATGCATTGTTTGGCGTCGATCAACCCGGCCATACTAGGATAACTTGTTCGCGTTCGCCTTTCGACCGTCCTGGCGGGGGATGAGGGAATGCCAGAACTGCCACACCTCCGGGTCCGTGCTCGCCTGCCATTTCAACTGTCTCAGCGGCGCGTCCCATATCTCGTCTCCTTCCCAGGGCGTGCTCATCTCAACCGGCGCTACGTTCGCTTTCGGCTGTGCCGGTCGCTTCTGAGTCGGCCGTGGCTGTGTTTTCATAGTAACGATGTTCGTTCTTTGATCACCAGCCGAGATCAACGGGGCCGAGGGCTTAGTCACCATATCTAGTAATCCTACTCCGTGCACTGACTGCTTGTGTGCCTTGTACAACGCCCTATCAGGAAAGCTTTCTGGGCACAAGTCACAGTGGCACTGCTTGGTTCTCTTCATGTAGGCCGAGAGCTTGGTGGGATCCTTGGGGTGAAAGTTCGAGTTGTGAGAACTGATGTTGCCCTTCTGATTCTTCAGCGCGCGATGGCAGATATTGCAGCGATATTTCCCGTTCATGACTAGAGTATCTCTGTTAGGGACACACAACGAGACGGGAAGAGTAGAAGGTGGAGGGTGGACGACGCGTACGATGGAAGAGAGACTACGGCAATACTTACGAACCACACCCTTGGCTGAGGCTAGGTCGGGCACTCCATTAGGGTCAACCTCGCTGTCATCTACAATTCCCGGTGGCCCCATGCTGAAAAGCTCTTTATGATGAAGAAGATGATCAAAGATTAAGTGATGTGAAAGAACCGGCGGAAGTTGATGATCAAAGGAGATGCACCAAGACCCTGAGAAGAGACAGGAAGGCTTTGAGTCAGAACCCTTTCGTTACCGATTTCTTTTCTAGAACAAAATGCAGACAGACAGCAGAGGCCGCAAAAGAAGCTGGAACAATGTCTAATGATGAAAGGACGGAAATAAGTCACTGTTTACACATTCACCGTCATCGATGCGTATCGCTAGAATACATGGTGAGAAAGCGCGTGTGCCCCGACGCGACTACCGCCGGTTTGACCACTCATCCCAGATCACATGATTGGCCGCCCTCACTTAGCAAATCATGACGTGCTAAGACCCACTGAATCAACTGGGCAGGGGCAGCTGAGGTCCTCCTACCTACTCGTACAAAACAGTTGAGGGCAATGACTAAAAATGATGCTAACCGCCGCTAAAACCTCCCATTTTGCACGGGATATTTTTCAAGGGAAGAGTCTCTTGATTCTTCATTCTGTTGGCCATAGCAACCAAAAAGTCGCCATTCATGACATGATACCGACACCACCTGCTTGTCTCATAATCCGTATTGCCTGCATGTTGATGCCTGCGGTAAGAGTAGGTACTCGTACACCGTAGGTACCTACCTACCTAAAATGTGCTCCGTCCTCGGCGTGTCTGCCTTTTGGCGGCGGAACGATCTCCAATATCATACTGAGTACGGAATAGAGTCGGCCTAGCTCGAGCAACACAGTGAAGAGTCAGTCCAATCGGAGAGATTCCGAATATCGATTCGATTGGATCCAAAAGTGCTTCTCAAATCTCTCTTTGTGCGGAGTTTCTATCCCTCGAGGGCAAGTTTCGGCCAGGCAGGGACTCATACGACTTGCGAAGTACCTATCACTGCTGTAGGACGAGATCGTGAAAGTCATGGAGGTGTTCCGTATCACCAGACTCGAGGTCAACCGACGGAGTACGATAATACGGAATACATAGGCAGTGCAACGATGCCCTTGTTTTGTTGCTCCGACGTTAACTCCGACGAGATGAACTCGGGTGAGCGCGTGCCTTGCAAATATCTATGTCATGTGTACAGAAACAAGCAGCATCGACTCACTGACAATGTGATTTACAAAAGCTCAGTCTCACAAGTTTGATCAATTGTTAACAGATGTGTTCGAAATGTTCCAAACCGAAGCGATGATGGATTCCGTACCGGCGATGCAACCGCTTTTGTTCCTCACGCCAACAAAGACTACAAACCCTTGACTTATACAAGCACGAAATATAAACATCTAGCCGTCAATATGGTAGGTATTCTTCAGTTCCGAACATTATCTGTTCTAGGAATTATATCCATGTGTTAAACCCTCATAGCGAGCCCGCCATCGCACCCCGGCTCCTCCGGCCCGCAAGGCGTCACCAACCAACGCCGGCGCTTACACATCTCCGGCAATTTTTCACCGAGGGGTTTTCAGAAGGTGGGACCCTCTAGTCAGTCGCGGACAGTCAGCAGGCAATTAATAAGTCGTCGTCGTCGTCGCCTTTTTTCCCTCTCGTTCGCGATGATGCAACCCTCCTTGTACACACAAACCTCTACCCTTTCAAGATTCTGACCGCATCTGGCCGTCCTCGCAAACGGCCCTTTCACCATGTCTGCGGTCATGAATTCCCTCCGCTGGTTCTATCATGAATTCGGCTTGGCTTCGATCCATGCGACCGGTCGCAATGCCTACGTTATCATCATTGCGCGAACCTGTCGCATGATCGCATACGGCACTAATTCTCTGATCTTAGGTGCGTCAAAATAATATCTGGACTTTATATTATTGCTATGATATCGTGTTATTAATTAATGCGATGCAGCTATCTTCTTCTCGGCTCTGAATTTCTCGGATCACCAAATCGGTCTGTTCATGACTTTGACGCTCGTCGGAGATGTCTTCCTCGGCACTCTACTCTCTCTCGTCGCCGATCGCATCGGAAGGCGGCGAGTGCTGATGGCCGGTTCGCTTCTCATGATCTCCAGCGGTGTGATATTTGCCATCTTCGAGAACTTCTGGATTCTATTGCTTGGTGCTATCGTCGGCGTCATCAGCATCACCGGTGGCGACTTTGGCCCCTTCCGGAGTATTGAAGAGTGCGTACTTTTTCACTTACACAAAATCCTGAGAAACGAAACAGACTCTTACAGTGTTCTAGGTCTGTGCTATCGCAGCTCACGACGCCTGAGACGAGATCCGATGTGCTTGCCTGGCATGTCACTACGCCATTGATCGGCTCAGCTATCGGCAGCGAAATCTCCGGAAAGCTTCTGCACTGGCTGCAGAACAACAAGAGTTGGTCCGAGGTCGAGTCGTATCACGGTCTTTTCTGGATCTACGCAGCAATGGGTGTTGTGAACCTCGTCCTCGTAGCCATGATGACAGACGCATGTGAGCTGCAGCCGACAGACGAAAACTACAGTCAAATCCCGCAGGAGGAGGGCGATTCCGAAGGATCCCAGGACCTCAGCGTTTCTGAACCGATTACACCTCCCGCAGAGGGGTCTAACCGCTTCATAAAAGCCTGGACATGGCTCTCAACGCAACTATCGCAGATCTCCGCCACGACGCGCTCAACCATGTACAAGCTCTGGTTCCTCCTCGCCGTAGACGCCCTCGCCGACGGCATGGTGCCCTACTCACTAACAAACTACTACCTGGACATCAACTTCCACCCGTCGAAATCGACTCTAGGAGACGTGACCTCAGCCAGTTATTTCCTCGGCGCCCTCGGCGCCACCCTCGCTGGCCCCCTGGCGAAGAAGATCGGCCTCGTCAACACCATGGTGTTCACGCATATCCCATCCTCGGCAGCAGTCGTCGTGTTCCCCTTCCCGCCCTATTTTTGGATGTCCGCTGCGCTCCTACTGATCCGTGCGGCCCTAAACAGCATGGACCAGGCGCCCCGCACGGCGCTCATTGCCGCCGTCGTGAAGCCTCAGGAACGCACAGCCGTCATGGGCATCACGAGCACGATCCGGACCCTTGCCGCCATGGCCGGACCAACAGTCACCGGTCTACTAGCGTCCAACAAGCATTTTTGGGTTGCATTCGTCGCAGCCGGCGGCTGTCGACTAGCGTACGACTTCGGCCTCTACGGCCTATTCGTGAACATTAAGTTACACCAGAACGAGACGCAGCAGATGGGCCAGGTGCCGAATACGAGCGTCCGGGGCCGGCCCGCGGATGAAGAGATGGAATTGGGAAGTACGTTTGATTCGGATGAGGAAGATACCCCTAGGAGCACGAAATCGGGTTTATGATTCATGAGTTGATGCGGGATAGAAGGAAAACTGTATATATACTGCATGAGGGGATGGCCGAAACGAGCCTACATGTAGAGAGAAAAGTTTATGCCTACCTAGAATGTTGTGGTTTTCGTCTCTCTGCTTTCGTTGTCGTTTCTCTCTACGGAAAGATCGGATCATTGACTTGACGAAGGCATCATCAAGGGACTGTCAAGCAGTGTTGCACATCGGTTGGCCAGACCGCCGATCTGTCGGATAGGAACCCCAGCTGAAGGTTAACGGTGAGGTTTGGGATGATAGATAAGTGGTCGGATGCATGTTGTCGACCGGCAGATAGCTGTCGGTCAGGAGGTCAAAAGCGACCTGCTGTCAAGCAATCCCGTTTCATCACGAGTCCCTCGTGACGCTCTGCACCATCAACAACCTGCCTGGCGATCCACGACTCCACAATTGCGCATCGCATCGAGGTGTTAGTAAGACTCGCATATGCCCTTACTGAGATCCGTGAATCCTCGTGACACGACGCACCGACCCGTTCGCACCACGTGGACTCAATCGTCCATATCCGGACGCATGGATGTGCGTGCATGCAGACGACGAACGACGGGAAGTGCCCAAACGCATGTGGAAGTTTGGTCACGGGAACTACTGAGACCGCATTCGATTGTTTGGGTGGAGATTTTATATATAGGCTCGGCACCGCACGTTCGTGTGAGGAGGCGACAAAGAGAAAGAATACGGTGCGCCGACTTGATAGGATGATCGTGATGTCCTTCGGACGCGAAGAAAATGCGCGCAAATGCGAGCTCGAACGTGATGCGATGGGGTTCTTGCCAGTGTAAAGTTCTGTTTATCCTGCACTGTCTAATAGGTAGCCCCTGAAGGTCTAGATCGCATACATGGCAAGGAGAGAAGTGCGAGGAGAGAAGTTAAATACCAGCAACAGCCCGATTCTAGCCCCTGAATACATGCTCCATTTGCTGGTCAGCTCCTCTCCACGTCTATTTTTGAGAATTCATTCAAGAGCGTGGACAGCGACTCGAACACTTTCCCCTTGTCGCATCGTCCCCACCATGAACCCCCTATCATCGCCGTAATGGCATGACGACGAGCCCGTCTTCGCCACACCGAATGCATACCGTGTATTAACTCAATAGATCCTTGATATCCTCAATCCGCTGTATCCTCTTCTCCTCATCCGTCATCATACCCAATGACGTAGCTCTAGTAAATTCATCAGTATGGGTCAAAATTGCGCCATAGGAACTCGTGCAAACTCACATAAACTTCTTCCGATCCTGGACCTTCAACATGCGCTCCTCGACACTGTCCTTGCAGATGAAGCGATACACTTTGACCTCGGCGTCCTGGCCCATGCGGTGCACCCGGTCGATGGCCTGCGATTCCACGGCGAAACTCCACCAGGGATCCATCATGTACACGCGCTTGGCCTGGGTTAGATTGAGGCCGACGCCGCCAGCTCGTAAGCTTATAAGCAGTATAGTAAACTTATCGGATTCGGCGAACTCCTTTAGGATGACGGCCCGTGATTTTTGGTTCGTCGTGCCGTCGAGACGGAGGAAGCGCATTTGCGCTTTATTGAATGCGGGTTCGAGGAGGGACATGAATGAGGTGAATTGGCTGAATATCACAGATTTCATTTTCGGATGCTCCCGTCTTAGTTCTCGCAAATGCCTCATGAGTGACACCACCTTCGATGAGGACTCGTTTACGCCTAAACGTTGTAAGCTGATTTTAGGGGAGTTCTGCGATGCGCCAACACCATCATGCCGGACGACTTCGAATATATCACGCGAAGCAAGTGGTTTGCGACAGTTGAAACACAGCGGTGTCTCGTGTCGGTCCTTGTAGTACCGCATGTAGTCCACAAGACACTTCTTGCAGGCAGAATGCCAACAACCAGTAACTGTCTGCTCAATCATAGGCTCTTCTGAGCAAATTGGGCACTCGCTAATCGCTTCACTGCGAATTTGCTCAAGTACATGAGCGCCGAAAGCATTATTGTCGTCCTTGTCTTCACTGGTGGTAGCGGCGAACTGGTCAATCAGAGACTGAAGATCCATGTCGTCGCTTAGTCCCGTGAGGGCGTCTGCTTCCGCAGAGGCAAGCTTTTCTTCGTCAACAATGTCCGGGTGGCGGACAAGTGTGGGATGACAACAAATCTGGCGCAAACGCAGAATCTGCGCGAATATAGTGGTGTATGCCTTCATTACAGTGCCTTTCTCAACATTGGCGGAGAAAGTGCGCTTTGCTCTGGTGAAAACATAGTCATATACAGCTCGTTCTGCCTCGGAAAGCTCGACATCAACGATCTCGATAGACTTTGGAGGCAGCACAATTAGGCTGTATGGTAAGTAGAAGTTAGCTTATTACCTGAAGGATGGCTTGACTGATGAGCACTTACGGTTCACCTTGTGGTGTTTTCATATCCTTCGTTCTTCTCATAACCAACGGCTCTAACACAGTTTGTACAACGTCCAGCGCACGCATATAATCTTTCGACTCGAAGGGGACGGTAATGAATGTGCGCCAGAACGAGAAATTATTCCAAGGCTCTACCCTCAGGAACCGGACTAGACTGAACAGATCCTCGAGGCGATTTACGATGGGGGTACCAGTTAAAACCCAGCGGTGCTCCGCGGCGAGTTCATAGCATGCTTTAGCAGTCTTAGACAGCCTGTTTTTGATAGTGTGCGCTTCATCGAGTATGATACGAAAGAAGTTGAGTGAGAATAAACCCCTGTGGGACTCTCTACCGTATAAACGCGAGTTTAGCTGTGTAAATTCTGAGAGAACGACACCATAGCTGGTGATGATGATGTCAGGGGCTGATGCTAGACTGGAGCCGCAGCACAGAGTCTGCAAGTTGACCATCTTATCATTGCCGTAATAGACTAGGGATTTCAGCGTCCCCTCTTTCGAAGCATTTTCTGCCTCGCTCTGCCATTGCGCTAACAAAGACATAGGCGCAACCACCAGAGTCGTCTTGGGAGCATCCAGGACAGTATTGAAGTTAGATGATAATTGCATCGTTTTGAGCGGTCCATTGATGGAGTTGGAAGTGGAACTTTTGCACTGGGTGACGACGTCGGACTTGTGGGAGTGGATAAGACTCAGCATTTGTATCGTCTTTCCTAGTCCCATCTCATCAGCTAGGATGCCGCCGAGACAGTGCTGTTTTTGGTACGGAAAGCTTAGCGACATCTCGCCAGAGTAAGGATTCACATAGAAGCGGTCCGACCCTTCGACTCGTGGTAAATCATTATCATCAACATCTTTAAGCGGCCACATATATTCCTCCCACAATGGATGCACTGTGGAAGCCAAAAGTTAGAGACTGACAGTTAAAGGGGGCAACAGGGTATCCAGGAGCAAAACCTTTGCCAATCAGGGACATGGACGGGTCCGGAATACATACTAGAGGTTTCTCTGGCCTCATTTCTTTCGTCTTTCTCTTTTGCTAACATCCAATAGAGCGACTGTTTCTGATACGGGCGTAGATCCATTGCAAAAGTACCAGCGGGCTCAGCTTCCGGGGTGCTAAAATCAAACGATTGCGCCTTTCGGTATAAAGAGTCCAGCTGGTCCTGCTTTAACTCTTCGCCTTCTTCGGCATCATCCGATTGTGAACCCGAATTGTCTCTAGAGTCTCCGTCAGCAGGCATATACCTAGCCATTTTTCACGGACAGGACCGCACCGGCCATTATTTGGCTGAGAAACTTTACTCTTCTTCTCGGCCAACTCAGCAGCGTCAAGAAGGCTTTGTCTGGCATTTTGTGCAGAAGCTGCGTTGCTCTTCGTTGGCGCAAGATGAATCTCTTGGAATAACCTCACAATTCCTACTTGCCGCAAGCGCAGGTCTCTTTCTTCGGCGGATTCCTTTTCCTCAAAAAGTCCAGCGGATCGATTGTCAGATACGTCAAGCCCGCTACCCTGAAATATCCCCATTTTGAGGAAGCAGCGCAACTGGAGGAAAATGGTATCATTTGTGCGCAACCGCTCAGGGGCATACACGCAAACGCCTTCGAACTTGCAGACGTTCTGATCTATGAGGGTTGAGATCCAGTTGGCAGCATCTTTAGCTAATCTTCCAATCTCGGTTCCCTTCGCATCGGTGAAACGGACTATCACATCGGATTTACCCGATGCTGCAAGGCGCATTCGCAACGGCGTCTGCTGGACCTTGTGCCGTTCGATCTTAACAACATCGCCATGCCGTAAAAGATTCGCACCGCTCCGGGTAGCCCAGCCCTCAGCACCGAAGGCGCCAATATATCGAGCATCTAGAACACTATTGAACTTGGTGCACGCGCTAGGCTTGACTCTTGCAGCGAGGTTCGGCGCATCAGATGCAGGCTTTGGAACGGCGCGAACTCTGGAATCCATGAGGGGATGGGAACTGCGTTGGTAGTTTTTCCAGGTGCCATCAAAATACATGTTGACAGCCCTTTCTAGACTATCTCCACAATTTGTGCGGATAACGTCTAAAACCTCGGGACTGACCGTGTCGCCCACAAGATTCTGAAATGCATCTTGATCAAAGGTGACAAGCTCGACATCAGACTCGCTCCGGGACGGAACTGCCAGCGGCGGCTGCGCAGGACCCAAATGACTGGTTGAGTGGTTTACGGGAAGGATAGGGGCAGCAGCAGTCGGTTCTGATGGTCGGGGAGACAGTGAAGCACTCGTGGAGGAATGGCAGCTCGTGGCGGCATCAGATGTGTGGTTGTCAGAGTCAGTAAAGAATCTCCGTTTCTTGGCGGGCGGCTCTCCCGAATCGGCGGGAGAGAAAGTCATTCTTAACACAGTATTTTGCGAGAACGGTCTAGTGGGAGAGCGGAACACATTGTCTTCTCAACAGAAGATGAAGTTGTACTTCCGTGGAGGCAAACAGTTCGAGAGCAGGCGCAAAACAAGACGCGCGCGACGTGACTGAACCGCGTTAAGTATTCCAAAAGTGTCCTAGGCATTTCGTACGGATTACTGTTGGATTACATAAGCACTGTGGCGCTGTGGCGAGGTAGTGTGGCTTGGAGCGCACAAAATAATTATGTAAATTA